>VMDO01002502.1:60180-148200 GCA_007922755.1 Pedetes capensis
CATTGGTTCCTCTTCATATGCAACCTCTTGGAATGGTTGGTCATCTACCAATTCTTTCTTGTATAATGACTCTGTGTATTCTTCCCATCTTCTTTTGATGTTTCCTGCATCATTTAATATTTTCCCTGTAGAATCTTTCACTACTGCCACTCAAGGCTTGAATTTTTTCTTCACTTCCTTAAGCTTGAGAAACATAGAGTGCATTCTTCCCTTTTGGTTTTCTGCCTTGAGCTCCTTGCACATGTCATTATAATATTTGATCTTGTCTTCTAGAGATGCCTTTTAAAATATTCTGTTTATTTCCTTAACTTCATCATGCCTTCCTTTTCTTTTATCTTCTGGATGTTCAAGAGCGAATTTCAGAGTCTCTTTTGACATGTAATTTGATCTTTTCCTTTTTTCTTGTCTTTTAAAGAACTTTTTGCTACCTTCTTGAATGATATCTTTTATGTCATGCCACAACTCTTCTGGTCGCCTATCATTTGTGTCTAATGCATTAAACCTATTTTTGAGGTGGTCTCTGAACTCAGGTGGGATATACTCAAGGTCATACCATGGCTCTCATATACTTGTTCTAATTTTCTTCAGCTTCAGTTTGAACTTGCATATGAGAAGTTGATGGTCTGATCCACAGTCAGCACCTGGTCTTGTTTTGACATTTTGTATAGAGCTTTTCCATCGCCTCTTTCCACATATGTAGTCAATTTGATTCCTGTATGTTCCATCTGGTGAAGTGCATGTGTATAGTCTCCATTTATGATGTTGAAAAAATGTATTTGCAATGAAAAGGTCATTGGTCTGACAAAAGTCTATCGTGCGATCTGCAGCTTCGTTTCTGTCACCAAGACCATATTTTCCAACTACTAAGCCTTCTTCTTTGTTTCCAACCTTTGCATTCCAGTCACCAGTGATTATCAGTATGTCTTGACTGCATGTTTGATCTATTTTAGATTGCAGAAGCTGATAGAAGTCTTCCCTTTCTTCATTTGTGGCCTTAGTCGTAGGTGCATAAGTTTGAATAATAGTCATATTAACTGGCCTTCCTTGTAGGTGTATGGATATTAATCTATCACTGACAACATAGTATTTCATTACAGATCTTGAAATGTCTTTTTTGATGATGAATGCACCCCCATTTCTCTTTAGTTTATCATTCCCAGAATAGTAGACCATATGATTATCTGACTCAAAATGGCCTATGCCGGTCCATTTTAGCTCACTGATGCCTAGAATGTCAATGTTTGTGCACTCCATTTCTCTTTTAATGATTTCTAATTTTCCTAGATTCATACTATGTACATTCCATGTTCCAATTATTAATGGATATTTACGGTTGTTTCTCCTCATTTTGAGTCATGCCACATCAGCAAATGGAGGTCCCTGGGGCTTTACTCCATTTCTGTTATCATGATAGACTCTAGTTTGAGGAGGCAACTCTTCCCCAGTAGTCTTTTGAGTGCCTTCCAACCTGAGGAGCTCATTTTGTGGCACTATATCTGTCAGTGTTTTTTTGTTATTCATAGGGTTTTCAATGGCTAGTTGTTTCGGGAATGGTTCGCCAGGTCCTACTCCCAGAGGATTAATACAGTACTAAAAAGTGTGCATTTTGCAAAGACAAATTAGGATTTACGGGCTAGCCCTGTTACTAATGTGGGGAACTTGAGTGAATTACTTTATCTCATCCACTCAGTTTTCTCATCTGTGAAGTTGGTACATTGATATCTTTCACAAAATATTTTTGTGTGAGCTAAATAAAATAATGTCTGATGATTGCTTACCTCAATGCTCGGCATATATTAAGACCTCTGTTGAGGACTAAAAACAGGCTCTCAGCTGAAAAAGAAGGAGGTGATTATTGGCATGGAAGTTGCCCTTTTGATTCTGCCTATAGCTATCTTTTCTCACTGTGCTGTAAAAACTCCTACGATTTTATAATGAGCTCTTTCATACATGGCTCACCTATCACCTCTAGCCTTTTCTCTAGCAGTGATGATTTAGGGCCTTTTCTGTTTCACTTTATGGGTGGTGTTTTGCCTAGACAGGTGATCCTGCCATATGATGTATTTTTTATGAAGCTTCATGCTTTCTTTTATCTCACTGTGCTTGCCTCCATCTGTAAGCTTTGTTCTTAAGCTCAGAAGGTTATGACTAATACACAGAGGGGACTTTTCTAAACATTATTTTGGCTTTGCTTGACTTTAAAAGTTTTTATTCCATGTGAATAATGTTGTGTGTTTTAGTGCTTTAGGGGCAGAAGAATGTGTAGTCAATGTTTTTTATCATTTCATCATCTGGTACCATATTCAACATATAGAGAAAACTGAATGTTATTGATAATATTTAAATGTATAAGGGGATAACAAAGTTGTCAAGAAAAAAAACAAACTTCAAGTGTAATATGGCAAGTCTCAGCATCTACCCATGATCAGAGACAAATGACTTTAGAAAACTCAGCATTGTATTTCCTCCTGATTATGGAGAATGATGATCCCAATAAAATAGATGACTACAGAGGTGTGAAGGAGGATTGGGATCATGTAGCTCCTGTGTAGAGTACATTATGCTATTAGGGGAAAAACCCCACAAAATTCCTGCACAAACTGTAACCTGGAAGTAAATTGGACATTTTAAATTATTAAAAGGGCTTGGCACAGAGTTTGATCCCAGCTAAGCTTGCAGAATATGTAAACAAATAAGCCAGATAAGAAAGTGTAAATGACCTAGTCAATCAAATGTCAGATAACATCACCAAGTGAACAGAGCTGATCATCCCTCAGAGAACTTATCAGAGTGCTACATAAGGGTTGCTAAGGATTATATGCATGCCCAACTCACAGGCACTTACAGATATTCACACTTAAATGGGCTAGTAATTTCACCGTACCTGACAGATTATAAGGAACATCAAAGAAAAGAGCAAACTGAGCTAAAAATAAGACTACCAATAATAAAAAAACCAATTGTGAGTCAGTGTTTGGATCAGAAACTTGAGATTTCAATGTGAAAGAACCTCATCTTGAATCATAACAGAAAGAAAAATAAAAACTAGGTTGCACAGATACAGAAAATGACTACTTGTACCAAAATCATTGCTTTAAATTCTGTTATTTTGTTTTGGTAGCAAATGTACTAAGCATGCCACCACATAGAAAATGTGAATTATCAAGAGATTGACTCATTAATTTGCTAAGAACCTTCAATGGGTCACTCAATTTAATGGACACTGGAGAGACGGAGATAAATAGTAGCCCTTGCTTTAAAGGAGCTCATAATTTATTTGAGAGAGAAAAGTGAGCAGGTAAATTGTAATACAATGATGTGAATGTATGCAAGGAAAAATCATGAAGCTCTGAAAGGTTTTCTGAATTTTGAAGAAATGTGGAATCATTTTTAAAGGAGTTTTAGCTCAGGCTTATTTTATTATTTGAAATACATTATAATTGCATTTTAACCAAGTGCTAACCAGAGCAAGTGAATATTTGCAGTATTTGAATGTAATACTTATCGTCCTTATTTTTAATGTACATATGCAACTTGATATATTGGGGGGAAAGGGACAGAGCAGAAGACACAAGGAGAGATAGAGAGGGAGGGAGGGAGGGAGAGGGAGAGAGAGGGAGAAGAGAGAACAGAGAAGAGAGAAGAGAGGAGAGGAGAGGAGAGAGGACAGGAGAGGAGAGAAATCTCATTTCAGCATAGAATTTTGGTCAAGAATTGACTGGTGATAGAATCATGTAGGCTGGGGTCACACCTGACATAGGTATGCCCTTTTCAATAACCACATGCCTATCTCTGTGGTTCCTTCTGAACAGATCCAGAGACAGCCTCTCATTGTAGACAAATCTTACAGGAGATACTTCTTTATATTGAGCAGTCCATTTTCATGTTGCTGCTAATTCTGTCCTCTGGAAAATGACAATAAGTTCAATATAACATCCACAGGACACCTTTAAAATATAAGAATACTTTTTATTAAAGCTTTGTCTTTAAAAAATCCATCCTCATTTCCTTCAAACTTTTTATTTTTGGAGCACTGCTTTCAGGTTCCTCACTTCAGAGCAAATTGAAATGTCTTTGCTCCATTACACCTCAAGGCTTGGTTGTTGTTGTTGTTGTTAGGTCCCGTCGAGTTGGTATCCGACTCATAGTGACCCTCATAGGGTTTTCAATGGCAGACTGTTTCGGGATTGCCTTGAGAGTGGATTGCCAGGTCCTTCTCCCATTTTTGCGGTGCTGGAAATTGAATTCGGGACATCAGAGACTGCAGTGCAGTGCTCTACCAACTGAGCTAAATCCCAGCCCCAAGGCTTGGTACATGGTACTTATTCCACATAGAGCATCCTTTGCCTGGCTGGTTACTTCTCTCCTTGAAGTCCTCCCTCATGGCTTCTTCCTTACCTACCAGCCAGGACTAGATACTCCTTCTCTATATTTTCTTTTTTCCTGTGTAGGTCTCTTTAATACCTTGGCTTTACAGTCCAATGTGGAACTTTAATAGATTAAATTGACCTAATATAAAATTCCTATTTTCTAAACTGATTATGCTCAGATAACTTCAATCTAAAGCAGGCTATGAGGTGTGATCCATAAGGCTTCCTACTACCTAACCTAAGCCTTGGGTGTGAATATTAGGTGCAAGGATGTGCTTCTCCAACAACCCACTGATTAGTGGGAGGGATAAAGATACATAAAATGATGGCAAAATTGCCTCCAAATTTGCCTCCAAAGTGCTCAACTGAGTCCAGACCTGGCCAGTATCTCCAGCCTAGAAGCCATGAGAGAAGAAGATGGTGCCTAAAGAAAGAGATGCTGTGTTGACCTGCCCCTGGTCATTTACCAATTTGCTGCTATTTTTGGTTAGGTAGAAGAAGAAGATAAACATTGAATGAAACTTCTACTCACTTTGAAAGCTCTAGAAAATAAGACCTCCAAAATGTTGACTCTTCTCAGCCAGAGCAAGAGTTCTTCATCCTGAGGGAGTGGCAGAGCTCCTTTTCGGAGAGCACAGTTGTTGTTGTTAGGTGCCATCGAGTCAGTGTCTGACTCATAGTGACCCTATGTACAACAGAAGAAACACTACTGTCAGTGCTTCTCTGCTGTTCATAGGGTTTTCAATGGTTGGTTGATTTTTAGGAGTGGGTTGCCAGGTCCTTCTCCCAAGCCTACAGTATCTGGTGTTCCCAAGTGGTCTTCCATCTAGGTACTAACCAGGCCCGACCCTGCTTAGCTTCCGAGATCTGATGGGATCAGGAGGCACAGTGCTACAGCTACAGGCACACAGTATACTACACAGGCACACAGTATACTACCAGTAGTATACTACAGTATACCCTATTTGTCTCCTTACTTGTCTTCCTCACATAGAACTTGAGTTTCTTGTAGTAAGTGAGTATTGAGCATTGTGAAGAAAAATACTTATTATTTTCAAAGAGCCAGTGTTGTAGTCATATTTAGGAAGAATTCAGTGGCATTGGTTAAGTGAATTATATTCTTGTCTTCCTCTACTACTTTAGATTAACCCTTAATATGTTATACCTGAAATAAGATAAAACACCTTGAATGTAAAATACCTCAAAATGGGACACTTTCTATTGTTAACTCTGGATCTGATTGCCCTGCGTCACTGAGAACTTGTTACCTCTGGTTGTGCTCAGAATTTGACCAGCCTATTAATAAGTAATCATTTTCTTTTTTTGAATGGACACTGTGAAAGAATGGAGGGCACAGTCTAAGCCAAAGGACTTCACAATCATACCCAATATGTATAAATACTTTAAAATATAAATTAAATGGAGTAGAACTATTTTAAAAACTATAAAGTGTCAGATGATAATGTAATGTTCTTTTAATATATTTTTTACAAAGTACCTATTGCTTAAGCATCTATTATATTTTATTTATTCAATTAATAATTATTGAATGACTATTATGCAATCAGCAGAATTTGACAAATAGTGAAAATCTAATAAATACTGCTTTAATATTATAAAATTTAATCCTTAACATTTTGAGATAAGAATTGTTATTGCCATTGTTGTTGTTGTTAGGTGCCATCGAGTCGGTATCCGACTCATAGCCACCCTCTGTCCAGCGGGGGAAACACTATTGTCAGTGCTTCTCTGCTGTTCATAGGGTTTTCAATGGCAGATTGATTTTTGGGAGGGGGTTGCCAGGTCCTTCTCCCAAGCCTACAGCTTCTGGTGTTCCCAGGTGGTCTCCCATCCAGATACTAACCAGGCCTAACCCTGCTTAGCTTCCGAGACCTGACAGGATCGGATGCCACAGGGCTAAGGCTGCCGGCTTATTGCCATATTATAGACAATAAAATGGAAATTCAATGAGTTTAAATGATTTACTCTAGGTCATAGAGGTAGATAAATTCAGAGATAGAATTTATGAGGTATGACTCTGATTCCAATGCTCATTCCACTGTATCACAACTGCTTTTCCCTTCTAGGTGAGCACAGATAGATATTAAGCTATTGTCAGGTGGTAGGAGACTTTGAATACTGGACTAAGGGATCATGGACTTTATTTGGTATTCAATAATTCATTCTTGTTGGACTCCTTGATGATTGACTTAGCAGTGTTTCTCATTCTTGCTTCAACTCAGGACTCACCTGAGACTTTTGATAAAAACATCAATCATTACACTCTCTTGCAAATTCTGATTCAGTAGATCTCAGGTTTTGCTTATAATTCTGTATTGGCAATGAGCTCCCCTCAATAAGCTTCTCATTAGGCACATTTGGAAAGCCCTGGGCCAAAGACTTGCTTGCTCATTTAAATCCTGTTGCCATTTTCTTTACTAAATATATGTATAAGTGTCACTAAAATAAAACACATTTTTGAATAAAAGACCTTCTACAAAAGTCCAGAGGAGCATCCCTGATGGTGGTGAGCTCTGGGTTCCTTGAGCTGCCCTGCTGCATATACATCTGCCTACATCTCAGCATCTAGACCGCTTGCCTTGAGGGATGACTGTGGTCACTACAACTCAGTGAGTCTCAAGGGATGGCTGCACGCTCTACTTAAAAACTCCTCAATGACAAGTGCACCTAATGAGCTATGCACAATGGTTTACTTATGCCTGTAATTCTAGCAACTCAGGAGGCAGAGGCAGGAAGATCATGAGTTTGAGGCCAGAGGAAGCCTGTACAACTTAGTGAGTCTCTGTCTCAAAACAAAAAGTAAAAAATGGGCTGAGAGTGCAACCCAGTGGTAGCACACTTACAAAGTATGTGTAAGACCCTCAGTTCAACCCCTGAGTACCAAACAAAACAACAACAACACAAAACAAGACAAAACAAAAACAGAAACGTGCACATGATGAGGTCTGACACATGGGGTGAGGTAGTAATGTTGACATATCGGAAGCTCATTCTTAAAAGGGTGCTTCTAAATGAAGATGCTTCATAGGCTGCAGAGAGATAATAGTCTGCAGTTGAGAAACACGCAGAATAAGTAATCAGAGCTTCATGAAGAGATTGTCCTACCACATTTGCTTAAACTAACTTTATGTTTAATGTTTAAGATAATTCTTGGTTAGAAATGCGATCTGTCTAAACGAGGGGCCAAAATAGAATATTTCTGAAGTCTTTCTTTGTAATTTATTGAACAGAGCCCAAGATGAGTAGAAGATACTACTTTTGCCCTTTGACTACCATGTTGAAAAGAAGAAACAGTTCTTTTCATCTCATGTATGAATACATCTTTGAATTCTTCCTTGAATGTCATGGCTCAAGTTGCTTATTGGCTCTGGGAGACAATTCCCTGAATTAATATGATCCCTTCTTGCATAGTGATTAGGAAAGGGTTAATGTTTTTCTCTGCTGATCTGAAGCCAGGAGATGCAACCTAGAGTGGTCACTATCACAGTCACAAATCATGTCACAAGGTTTCTTTTTTTATGTAACAGATGGAGAGATATTGTTTGCCTGGGTGAGAAAACTGTAAGAGTTTCAAAATTATGTGTCAGGTAATCTAATATTTCTTCTCCTACAGAAAGAAGGGGAAAATGTGCTACTTCTCACAGAAATGAAATGATCTCAGAGAGTCAGAATTTTGACATTACATTTAAGAGGCATATTTAAAGGAAAAGAATAATTTGTACAGTAAAAGAAAAACAATACTAGTAGGAGTAGGAGCACATTTGCAGTTAAGAATTTTATAACAATCTGTTAAGTAAATTCAGTCTAAACTCCCATAATCAATAAAGAAAAGGAAACTTTTATTCAACAAGAGGGCACTTTGGTCTAGAATGAAGAGGCTAACATTTAAGAGAATGTGAGGAGCCCAAAAGAGGACCAAGTCTTGTTCTGTATGTTTTCAGCTGAAGAGAGATTATACATCCCTAGTGAGGATACTCTGTGGAATAAGCCAAGAACCATGCCTACATGATTCAGGTGCAAATAACAATATGAACATAAATACATTTAAAATAAATTGTTTTCTAACTACATGTTTCTCTTGTTCATAATATTTTGAGCTTTCTCAGCTAATTTCTTTGCTTATAATATTTCCTCTATTCAGAATGCTTTTATAAGCAGAAAACCCAGAATATGAGAAGAATTTGCTAATTATGTGGAGGATCACTATTGTGGAACCCAAGTAGTCTTGGATATGCAGGTTACCTATTCCATGAACTTACTGCAGTGTTGAATGTAAACATGAAATATTCCTATGTGGGAAGTAGTAGGAGACAAAATGTAATATAAATTGTTCTAGAGCTCTTTTATTCCTCAATCTACACTTTTTTTACTTTATCAGATACATTGTAAAGTTGACATTATACCCTATGTAAACTTTGACATTGAGACATTATCTTTGCATATTTTATATTGCAAAGTAAGGAGTATAATTGCTTCTTAATTGAATAATGGTTAATTTGGGGAATCTGTTTTTTTTTTGTAGAAGTGGGAAAAGTTGAAGTAGGATGCAAAACTGAAATGGGGCTCACAAGCACCAAAACATACTGCTTTTGCTATTCCCATCTTTGAAGGAAAAAATGGCTCCACAAAGTTTTATATTACTGGATGTATTCCTCAAGTAGGTTATATTTGCAGAGATCAAAAATACTATACATATCTCCCCTGAAAAGACATCACCCAGAGAGTCAGTGGCTTCTCCTTCTGTAGATGGAGTCATACATAATGAATGTTCTCTGATGGCTGCAGGAGTTGTGTGGCTATAATTAATGTTATAGAACCCAGCGGAGTTCATTTAATCAAGTCTGTAATGGTGGTATTGACTGTAAAATCTAATGAAGTGATACTAAACATGGTTGATTTGAGATTGGAGTGGGAGCATTCACAGGCATGTTTGATGCCGTTTGTAGCTTAAAATATTGTTAAGGACAAAAGCATAAAGAGTTAGGACAATGGAGAACCTCTTTGTTTTCATTTTGAAAATGCATTTCTACTTTTTAAAATTTGGACAAAGTTCTAAAAGCCACTGTTCAAAACCTATTTGCTTTGCCAAGTGGTAGAGGATCATTATGAAATAAAATCAAGGAGATAAAACAACAACAAAAAAATAAGACAGGAAGCACAAGATAGAATATTTATTTTTCAGCCAAACTACCTAAAAAGTTAAGAAAAATCTCTCACAATTCCCTATGAAAAGCAGATCAATGCTCCAAGAAAAATGTCATTTTAAAAAATTTTATTTATAAATGTTGGTAGGGTACAGAGGAATAAGTCATTTGCTATATCTACTATGCAGCTTAAAAATCACTTTTACTTACACATTCACCATCTTACATATTTTATAGAATAGTATAAACTAAAGAAGAAAAGAAAAATGTGGGAATTTTAATCAATATGTAATGAAAATCATATGCAATAGTAGGTTATATTCTCATTAAATTTTCTTTCCTCCTATTTTTTTCATGTATTCATGTCATTGGGACTACCATACAAGCCAGCCATAACACTCCTGGGAATAAACCTAAAGGAAGATAAGTCATCATACCACAGAGACACCTGCACTTCCATATTTATATGGTACTCTTCACAATCACAAGGGTATAGAATCAACCAAGATGTCCATTAACAGAGGAACGGATTAAAGAACTGTGGAATATATACACAATGGAACATTACTCAGCAATAGCAGAAGAATGAAATTATATCATTTGCAGCAAAATGGATGGAACTGGAGAATATCATTCTAAGCAAATTAACCCAGACTCAAAAATGGAAATACCACATGTTCACTCATATGTGGAAGTTATATCTCACTTGTTAGGTGCTGTGCAGTTGGGTCCAACTCATAGCAACCCTCATAGAGTTTTCTTTTTTCCCCTTTATTAGTAAATAATGATGGGGTGCAGAGTAATGCAGCAATAGCTTTTTCCATTGTGCAGTCTTTATGTCACTTCTAGCAACCCTTTCATTGACCCACAAAGTTTATGGAGCCTTATGTCTAGTTTGTAGTTAAACACTGATACTTAATTTGGGCTATCTTCCCCTATTTTTCCAACATACTCATGAAGTTGTGCTGTTTACATTGAGATTAACCTTGCTCCCTTCATCCCTCCTCATTGACCCTCCTCCCCATCCTATCTTCTCCAATCTTTACTTCCCTCTGCTAGATCCCTCCCTCCTTCTTTCTACTCCTTAAATTGTCCCTTCTACACTAAGTTTGTTGTTGTTAGGTGCCACTTGAGTCGAGTCCGACTCATAGCGACCCTCATAGGATTTTAAACGGCTGACTGTTTTGGGATTGCCTTGGGAGTGGGTTGCCACGTCCTTCTCCCATTTTGCAGTGCTGGGAATCAAACTTGGGACCTCAGAGACTGCAGAGCAGTGTTCTACCAACTGAGCTAAATCCCAGCCCCGAGATTTAGCTCAGTTGGTAGAGCACCACTCCGCAGTCTCTGAGGTCCCGAGTTAGATTCCCAGCACTGCAAAATGGGAGAAGGACATAGCAAGCCACTCCCAAGGCAATCCAGAAAACAGTCAGCCATTGAAAACCCTATGAGGGTTGCTATGAGTAGGACTTGACTCAACGACACCTAACAACAACAAGACAACAACAACACTAAGTTTAATTGTGCATTTTTTATATTTCAACTTATATATAGGATTTTTTCCTTCCTTTAAGTATGATTCAGCACCCATACATGAGTAGGAACATATGATATTTCTTTTTTGTGGCTTGTGTTTGTTCACTTAAGACAGTGTCCTCCAATTACATTCATTTTGCTGCAAATGACATTATTTTACTTTTTAAATTGCTGAGTAGTATTCCATTGTGTATATGTACCATAACATTTTTTATCCATTCTTCTGTTGATGGGCACCTTGGTTGATTCCATATCCTTGCTATTATGAAAAGTGCTACATTGAATATGGAGATGCAGGTGTCTCTGCGGTATGATGACTTGCCTCCCTTTGGGTATATTCCCAGTAGTGGTATAACTGGGTCATATGGCAATTTTATTTTTAGTTTTATGAGGTATCTTCATATTGATTTCCAGTGGTTGAACCAATTTACAGCCCTATCAACAGTGTAAGAGGATTCCCTTTTCTGCACAACCTTGCCAGCATTTGTTATTATTTGTTTTATTGATCTTGGCCATTCTTACAGGAGTAGGGTAGAATCTCAGAGTGTTTTGATTTTCATTTCCCTAATGGCAAGGGATATTGAGCATTTTTTTTCATTTGTTTCATGGCCTTATGAACTTCATTTGAGAACTGTTGCTTAAGTTACTTTGCCCACTTGTGTATTGGATTATTTGTTGTCTTGGGAGTTGCTTTCTTGAGTTCTTTGTAAATTCTGAAAATTAGTCCTCTGTCAGATGTGTAGGATGTGAAGATTTTCTCCCATTCAGTGGAGTCCTTCTTAACTCTGTTCATTATTTTCTTTTCTGTACAGAAGCTTTTTAATTTCATATAATCCCATTTGTCTATTTTTTGTTACAATTTCTTGAGCAATTAGAATCTTATTAAGGAGTCACTTTCCTATGCCTATATGCTGCAGCATATTGCCTATCTTTTCTTCTAGTAATTTTAAGGTTTCTGGTTTTATGTTGAGGTCTTTTATCCAGTTCAAGTTAACTCTTGTGCATATTGACAGGTATGGGTCTGCTTTCATTTTTCTGCAGGTGGAAATCCAAATTTCCCAGCACCATTTGTTGAAGAGGCTATCCTTTCTCCAATTTGCCGCTTTGCTTCTTTGTCAAAAATCAGGTGGCTATACATGCATTGGTGTATCTCTTGGTCCTCAATTCTGTTCCAATGATCTTTAGGCCTATTTTTGTGCCTGGACCAAGCTGTTTTTGATACTACAGCCCTATCATATAGTTTAAAGTCAGGTATTATGATCCTGCCTGGACTCCTCATAAAATTTTCAATGGTCCATTGTTTCAGGATTGCATCAGGAGTGGATTTCCTTCTCTCAAAATCTAACTTAGAGAATGAAAAAAATTATATGTATTCATATATATATATATATATATATATGAATGATCCTATCTAACAATGAAAAATACATGCATATCAGAAAGGAGAGAGAGAATCAGTAGGTATGAGTGGAGGTTAGGGAAAGGGGAATGGGGAGGTTAACAATGTAGAATGGTAAAGAGGGAGAGAAAAATTTCAAAAAATAGGAAAACATATTTAAACACAGAGGATCCAATTTTAGTTTGGCATATATCTTTGTTATCTGCTCAGTCTGTAGGAGAATCTGTAAGTAATTTTCATCAACTGATCACACACAATAATTTACAAATTCCATTGTCTTTTAAAACCCTTTTACATCTTACTTGAAACTTTCACACTCATCTGAACTCTTAGTTCTGTACTATGACTCTTGTTCCTATTCTGGAACCACCTTCATCTTTGGGACAAAAATTTACCTTTTTCTCTCAACACATTTTTAAGTTCTGTAACTTCTTTTTATAAAATGTCTCATTTTCCTCATATACAGGGTTGTTTCCCTTCGTATTATTAGTTTTGTTCATTGTCAACCCTTAGTAATTGTGCAGGCTAGTGTTTTTTAGAAATATGTGATTTCTCAAGCTGGGCACAGTGGCACATGCCAGCGGCTTGGGAGGCAGAGGGAGGAGGATCACAAGTTCGAGACTAGAGGCAGTCTGCATAACTTAGTGAAACCCTGTGTCAAAAAAAAAAAAAAAAGAAAGAAAGAGAAAGAAAGAAAGAAAGAAAGAAAAAGAAAAAGGAAAAAAAAATGGGCTGGGGTACAGCTCAGTGGTCTAGCACTTGCAAAGCATGTAAGTGTGAGGCCCTGGGTTAAAGCCCCAGTACTGAAAAAAAAAGTGATTTCTTATAACACAATCTTTAATAATGTATTTTATTTCATTTAATATGGAAAATACTATCATTTCAACATGTAATAAAAATTTAGAAAGTATAATGTGTTCTTTTCATCTTTTTATTAGTAATTTTTTAGTGTACAGCTTAATGGTTTTCATCATGACAATTCTGTATGTGCATGTCACTGTATTTTGCCTATGTTCACCTCTTTCATTTCTCTGTCATCAACCCCTCCCCAATCCCCTTCCTTCCCACCAATGGTCCCCTTCTATTTGCATGTCTTGATTGTGTTATATATGTTTGTGTATATATATCTCTCTCCAGATTTTGCCATAAGGGCAAAACATATGATTTTTTTTCCTTTCTCTATAGAACTAGCTTTGGGATTTACACAGTGTCCCAGGAAGTCCAAAAGAAACATGTTAAGCCTATATTTATATAATCATTTTATTAATATATGTTCAAAAGTTGTATGAGATTCCTAGAAATCTGATGTTGCTAAGTATGTTATCAGTCATAATTTTTTGTTTATTTTGTTATCATTCATAATCCTAATATTTAATTATTATGTGCTACAAAGTGACCTAATTTGTCAGTTGTGAATGGTCATCAGGTCTTTACCCATGGCTCTTCTAAGTCCTTTGCTACCCTCAGATTATCTTCTCTTAAATATAGTTTTCTGATAAAACTAAACTAATTTTACAAACCATGTTTTCTATCATTATTTTTGGTAAAAATTCATGTTACAGAAAATATGTTCTTTGGTCTAAAATTATTATATAAAATGGACATATTCTGCTCTTGTTGGCTTTGTATTTTCCTTTTTGCTTCTGACTTTGATTCTATTCCCTGTCAAACTGCAGAAGTACAACTGCTAACAATACGGCTGGCCCATTCCTTTGAGATGATACCCATTGCCTACAGAACAGATAAAACCAAATGTAACAATGGGCTCCAGATTCTTTCCACAGCAAGCTACCAGGAGACAAAGGATTGAATGAAAACAAGCTAAAACCAGGTGATTTCCTCTATTGGAAGAAACACTGCATCAAAGACTCTCCTCAGCCTTGGTGAAAAGGACTCTATCACGTACTATTAAAACCCTTGTCCTCCAAAACTTCAGGGGGTTAACTCTTAGATTCACATTTCTCACTTCAAATGTGTGCTAACTCCTTCTGAGGACACTATGTGGTCTTTAGAAAAACCATATGGTACTCTTTTTCAATTTTGTTGACAGCCAAGAACCCCCAGTAAATGAACCCCCAAAGCCTCAAAACAAATACAACAAAAAACCAGCCTTTTTGTTGTCAATGTAAACAGAGAAAATTCATGCTCTAAAGAGTTAGAAACAAATTCTTAATCTTGAGAAGCTCATCTGAGATTTGAAAAATAAGTCTTATAAAATCTATTTGCCATTACTTGGCATTTAGTCATGTAATGAGAATAAAGCACTGGAAATGGTTATAACAGTTGAAATGAGTGCATGCATCATATGGAGAGGAGAGGAAGAGGAAAAGGCTGAGGAATTTATCAGAAGACTTAAGAAAGGTGTGGGAATTTCTCCAGCAATAAGACTAAGAGCAAATCAAAAATTCTAAAAAAGGCAGTATGTGCTTTCTGGAGATATAACTGGAAAAATATATATATGGTGTATTACTTCAGGAGTCAAGATAAAAGTCTTCAGTCTCTAGTAATGTCCATTTGAACTTTCAAGAGTAAATAATCTTGGTAGAAATTGTAATAAAAATACTTTGGATCTTCGCAGAAAGAAGACACTAAAATCAAAGTAGTGATATGATAGATATAGAACAAAATGACCAAGTACATTGATATATAAAGGAGTTATCTGCAAATATAAGCATCTGAATAGCTTGGAAAATTTCATCAAAGGCAAGAAGAAATTTGGAAGGTAATATCAGCATGGATATGTAATAGTTTATTTCTATGTTATTAAGGGATGCTTATAGGCTTAACGCCTGCAGCTATAGCCCTGTGGCATCAAATCCTGTCAGATCTCAGAATCTAAGCAGGGCCTGGCCTGGTTAGTACTTGGATGGGAGATCACTTGGGAATAACAGGTGCTGTAGGCTAGGGAGACGGACCCAAAAACCCACTCCCAAAAATCAACCCACCATTGCAAACCCTATGAACAGCAGAGAAGCACTGACAACAGTGTTTGACCTGTTGTACGTAGGGTTGGTATGAGTCAGATACCAACTTGACGGCACCTAATAACAACAACATAGGCTTAACATCTTAGCCATACCACTATGGCTTCTGATTCCATCAGATCTAGGAAGCTAAGCAGGGTTGGGCCTGGTTAGTACTTGGATAGGGGACTGCCTAGGAACACCAGGTACCCCAGGCTTGGGAGAAGGACCCAGCAACCCATTCCCAAAAAACAATCTGCCATTGAAAACCCTAGGAATAGCAGAGAAGCACTAATAATACTGTTTTGCCTGTTGTATGTAGAGTTGCTATGAGTCGGATACTGACCAATGGCACCTAACAACAACAACATCTGGTATTGAATCTCCTAATATTTTCACTATATTGAGAAATATCATTTTTTTCTCTTTCATTATACATGTCTCATATATTTTATTTGATTTCTGATTTGCTTTTACAATAGCCAAGAAACAGCATGGACCATGAGAGGCAGCAGAGAGAAAACTCTTCATATAAATCAGGGGGATCAGGACTTTCCCCCAGCTGTTTCTCTAGATGCTTCCTAATGTCTTTCCCAGACCCTTCAAGACCAGATGTTCTTAAAACCTCAGATGTTCACCTCAGAAGGTCAGGGAGAGTCACAACCTATCCTCTGCCATTGCTGTAATTCTTGTGTGGACCATATAATCGGAATTTTACGTAGTTTTTGTCTTATGTAACAATTTACTGCTCTAACATTTGTGGATTTATTTGCTCTCTTTCTCTGGATGTGAAGGCAGGCAGGTAGATAGACAGACACACAAACACACATACACACACACCCTAACAGTCATTCTCCCTTGAAGATACTGCTTCTCTTCGATCATCTCAAACACTGATTTTGTTCCCTTAACTCTCAAATGACCAGGCCTGGACTGAGAAAGGCATTTCACTGCATTTCTCTCTTCTTCTTTCCTCCCCTCACAGCCCTACACCTCACTTTGATGTTCATGCCATCAGATTATATTAACCTCTGTTCCTGTGGTTGCTGTCATCTACTGACCCTGCTGTCTGTTTTCCTCATATTCAGACACTTTTTGCTCTAGCTCACTGTCACTTTCTTTGATGTTACCACAATCTTAATTCTTAGTTGCAGGGCTAGCTACATCATTTATAGGGCTCAGTACAAAATGAAAATGCAGGTTCCTGTTGAAAAATTATTATAGCTTTTAAGGAAGATATGCACAGCATTAAACCTAACAGCCCTTCTTGGTATGAGACCCTGAGTGACTGCACAGGTTGCACCCCCATAAGGTTGGTCCTATTTGGTTGGAAGCCATTGGTCATCTTTTCTCTGATTTTCATGGGTGAGAGAGCGCCGAGTCCTCTCTGTGAGTAGAAAGTGTTGGCATATTTGTGCCTCTCCCTTCACTTCTTGCACTTTTCTTTGTATTCCCTGGGAAGGGAGGAGTAGCTCCATTGAGTATTAAAAGTCAACATCATCTGGATCACATTTCATCAGTGGACTGGAGTTATGTGCTAAAGATGTGACTGCTGTGCCTCTTTTTCATTGTTTCTTACAGCTGATCTTAGGGAAATCACCCTTTCACTTCCAGTTTTCATGTAGTGAATCAAATTTTTTCTCATCCTAATATTTCAGGCCAAGAATTTGGATCCAACATCCTCCATTCAGTGGAAAGGTTTGATGATATCTGACCTCTGTCTTCAGATTCAAACTGCTCACCAGCACAGTTTGCTCAACAGTCCTGGACATTAACAACTACCAAGAATGACTTTCCCTTGTCCACAAATAAGCTGAAATTTTTATTTGCACATAGCTCCTATTTCTTTGTGGCCATTTCTATTAATTATTAGAATGCTTAAGTCTACAGTATAATACTTTCAGTCTGGGCTTCTCAGAGATGAAGTATTGTTCTGAAATATGGCCAAATGAGTCCCCAATTCCTGTTTTATTTTCTGCCCTGTGACTAATGGTATTTTTCTTTAAGTGAATTGAATTTGAAACAAAACAAAACAAAACCCATGTCTGCTTACATTTATAGTTTTAGCTGTTCATATCTCTGACTGGCAGAGAAAACAATTTTGGCAGAAGTGACCATGAATTGACCCTCTTTGTTTCTGACAACCTCAGGGAAGGAAAAACATGACTGATAATAAGAGGTAGTTGCTTCAGGGCCAGCCTGGCTGACAGTCTCAGTCAAGCAATGGATTTAGTCTCAGATTTTTTTTTTTTTTGACAAGTAATATTCTCTGAGTAAGCAGGGAGGAAAATGCCAGCAATTTGTGTTGTAGAAAGTAAAGAAATTTTCTGTTTTATTATGCCTTAAAACTCCAATGTATTCCCAAGTTTAGACTGAGGGACTTTAAAGAATCCACCCTGTGAAATCAGTTGTACTTACTCTCAGGGTGTTGCTGAAGTAGTGGTTCATTTTATCCCAGATAGTCTCTTTTACATGGATGTAGATGAGTAATTTGTTTCTGGTATTAATCTCTATAATAATTGTGCCCCTTCTGTGTATATCATGTTTGTTTTTACACTGTGGACATTGATCACTCTTTGCGTTGGCCACAAGAAAGCAAAGCTCCAAAATCTGTATCTGATTTCCCACAAATGTTGTTATTGTTAGGAGTTGTTGAGTCGGGTCCAACTCATAGCGACCCTATGTGCAACAAAATGAAACACTCACCTACACTGTGCCATGCCTGACACTATTATCAGTGCTTCTGTGCTATTCATAGGGTTTTCAATGGCAGATTGTTTCAGGAGTGGATTGCCAGGTCCTCCTCCTTAGCCTGCAGCGCCTGTTATTCCCAGGTGGTCTGCCACCTAAGAACTAACCAGGTTGACCCTGCTTAGCTTCTGAGAGCAGGCAGGATCCAATGCCAGCATGCGATGGCTGCAGATCCTACAAATGTTAAGTATCCTATTTGGTGTAAGTGAATTTTAATTCCTACTTTATCTTACTTTTTCTCCTTATTTTTTCCCTTTCATCATCTAGAGCTTCTAATTTTAGATTTCATATTATCTGGTATTGTATTTTAAGAACAAGTCACTTTCAATCCTTACTGGAATAAGAAAAGTATGTATAAGTAAAAAGTAATTCTGGAAACACACCATGAGATTATTTGATCTTTATACATAGTATGTCAAAGAGTTTAAATCACAGGGATTTGAAATCATGTAGAGATAGGATGGGGTCCTGGAAATTCAAAATTTTAGTCCCGAGCTCCATCACTTGTCATTTCTATGTGGCCTTGTGAATGTCTGATAAATACTGACTTGCTCTGACAAAAAATTTAGGAACTTGGCCTGATGTTCAGAGGTAAGGTGAAAACTAATTTGTTCATATGAAATATAAATTTTAAAGGTTGGATTCATGGAAAAAGTATTAGTAAGTTAACTACGTCTTTGAAAGAAAGGCCGGCTGGCGTTTCATGCAAATCCACAAGTTGAATATTAAATCTGCCCTGGAAAGAGTCCTCAGCTGTAATATACATTACTTACTTCCTGCTAAAGCCATGTTAGAATTACTGGTAACACCAGTTCTGGGGCTTTCCTGACCTAACTAAAGTTTACAATAACTTTCACTCAAGTATATCATTTTAATTTTTAGCTCTACTCCCAAAGTATTATTTAGCAGCATAACAGTGTATCCTTGATTCTAACCACCCTACTTAAGGATACAGAGGATGTTCACCGACATTTTGTCTGAAACCACTCCTTTTCGATTAGCTGTCAACAAGAGACTGTCTCTGTTCCAAATGAAACTAAGTCATTATCATTGATGCTCTAGCTTTTCTTTCATCTTATAGGCTCCAGGGCATTGGGATAATGATTCTGCCTCCCTCCTTCCAGAAGAGGAGTGATGGCCACTCTGCTTCACTTAACATTTAAATTTTTGACTGCATAAAATGTTTAACTCCTTGTAGCTTAACTCAGCAAGGGTAATGCAGTTCTGTTTAAACATAACATTCAGGAAGCAGACAGTAGGTTTCATACATATAGTAGGATCTTTCCCTCGGCAGAAGCAATACCCATAAGCTAATATTAATTCATTGGATATAAACTAAGCTTCTAAATGTGAGTTAAGTACTGTGCAGTGGACTGAATGCTTGTGTGTCTCTTTCAAACCACTCAAGCCATAATCTCCAATATGATGGTTTTTGGAGGTGGGGCCTTTGGGAGTTAATTAGGGTTAAAGTCGTGAGGTTGGGGTCCTCATGATGAGATTAATGTCTTTATAAAAAGAGAAAGAGGCACCAAATCTCTCTCTCTCTCTCTCTCTCTCTCGCTCTCTCTGCCCCCTCTCTCTTTCTGTCTGTCTTTCTGCCAAGGAGAGGCCATGTAAGGTTACAATGAGAATGAGGTCATCTGTAAACCAAGAAGAGGACTTTTATCAGGTATCTCATCTGCCGGCACCTTGATCTTGCATTTGCCAGCCTCTAGAACTGTGAGAAATCAGTGTTTGTTGTTTAAGCAACCCAATTTATGGCATTTTACTATAAGAGCCCAAGTAGATTGACACAAATCAGATTCATTCATTTATTGGAGTCACCAAAGGCTCTATGAGGATCAAGAAATCCTGGGAAGGACAAAGACAATAATTGTATTCTACCTGTGTATGCATGCATTCTATGGAATGAAGATGGCCCTAACTGGATAGTGTGGTTTGCTGGGACAGCATCATGTAAAAAGTAGTCCTCAATGTATAAGCTTTGAGTGATATTTAGGAAATGAGAAAGATCAAATATGTACATTAATTTTATTTTTCAAAAGATCTTTACCATTCTACTGGTTAATATCTATCTTGTCTTCAGTTTTATCAGAACTGAAATAAACTCCATATATTTCTACTAAGTATTTATTAAATTATAATAATGGCTATATTTTTTTCAGTAATGCTCTCATAAAGTACTCTGGTGTAATGCTTAATTTGGATTAAATATATTTTTATTTAGTTTAGTCATTCTTTGTGTATAATCCCAATTAATAGGCATTTCTGTGCATTTATAGTAAGAATACAAACATTGGGAGAAAACTGGTTTATAGTTAATGGCATAGCTCTGTTAACCTTGGGCAAGTCAGTTGTTTTTAGATTTATTTTCAATACCCTCAAAATATAGATAATTATCCTTATATTCCAAAGCTATGTTGTTGTTAGGTGCTGTTGACTTGGGTTTGACTCATAGTGGCCTTCATAGGGTTTTTAATGGCTGATTGTTTTGAGATTATTTTTGGGAGTGGACTGCCATATCCTTCTCCCATTTTTGTGGTGCTGGGGATTGAACCCAGATCCTCAGAAAGTACAGAGCAGTACTCTACCAATTGAGCTAAACTCCAGCTCCTCCAAAGCTATAGTAGGGTTTAAAAGGACATAATCTATGTAAAATATTTAGCACAGCATTTTAGATATCATATATAGGCTCGATGAGAGATAATTTATTAATCATCTTATTGTATAAAGGAAAACAAGGTAATATAGATAAGTAATGTTCTCTAAAGATAACTGACTACTTTCCATTTAAGTTCTATATGTTATTTAAATAATATATGTATATTACTGTTCAAAAACTTTGTTGTTTGGTCTTTTATATTTAGATCTATAACTCATATGGAATGGTATGATGAACGGTAAGTGATCAAGATTCAAAATTAGTTTAAATAGATTCAAGTTTTTCTCATATAATTGAGTTTACTTAAACATCTCCTGTCTCCACTGGTAGTTTTCCAAATAATGTTTTGTAAATATTTTTATAAAGATTTTGCATTCATTTATTGTAATATTTATTCACTAGTGTCTGATGCTGTTGTAAATAATATTATTTTTGTTTTATTTTATTTTGTATATAATAGTTGTACATATTTATGGGGTTGTTGTTGTTACGTACTGTTGAGTCAGATCCGACTCATAGCAACCCTAAGTACAGCAGAACAAAACACTACCCAACACTGTGTGCCATGCACATAATGTTTTCATGTTTGAGTTTGGCAATGTTGCAGCCACTATGTTTCTTCTCATTTTGAGTAATACCTCATCAGCAAATGGAGGTCCCAGGGGCTTTACTCCATTCCCGTAATTAAGGTTGATTCTACTTTGAGGAGGCAACTCTTCCTTAGTTATTTCTTGAAGGCACTCAAAAAACAGCCTGTGGGGCTCATTTTCCAGCATTATATTTGACAATACTTCTCTGCTATTCATAGGATTTTCAGTGGCAAATTGTTTTGGAAGTGGACTGTCAGGTCCTTCTTCCTAGTCTGTCTTAGTCTGGAAGCTCAGTTGAAGCCTGTCCACTGTGGTGGGCCCTGCTGGGATCTGAAATGCCAGTGACATAGCTTTCAACATCACAGCAACACATAAGCCCCCACAGCACAACAAGCTGCTAGACATGTGGGGGTATTTATGGAGTATAATATGATAATTCCATAAGTGTAATGATCAAATCAGGATTTGCATCTCCTTAAGCATTTATCATTTCTTTTTCTGTTGGGATTTCTAAAATTCTTCTAGTTCTTATAGAATACATAGTACATTATTGCAAACTATAGTCACCCTTCTATACTATAAGATTTTAGAACTTTTTCTTCCTGTGTAAATACATTAGTGCTATTTTTGAAATTTCATTTTATATTTATTTGTTCATCTATGTAGAAATACAGCTGATTTTTATATATTGAGTTAATTTCCAATGATTTCATTTAGTTCATTTATTGAATCTAGTAATTTATCAGAAGATTCTTCTGAGTTTTCCATGCATATATTCATGTTGTCTGCAAATAATGGTAGCTACATTCCTTTCATTTCAGTTCCTAATCCTTTTTTCCCTGTCTTAATTGTGAAGATACCCATTGCAATGCTAAACAGAAGTGATCAACTTTGTCTCATTTTTGTACAAACTTTCTATGTGTCACCATTAGATATATTTATTATAAATCTTTCATAGCTACTCTTTACTAGACTAATGACATTATCTTCTACCCCTAATTTACTAAAAGGTTTATTATGTATGGCTATTAAATTTCATCAAATACTTCCTCTACATCTGTGAAGATTATCATACTTTTTTTTCTCCTACGTTCTGTTAGTGTGTTGAATTACAGTGATTGATTATCTAATGTAAAAGTCAACATTTCATTCCTGGAATAACTAACTTGGTAATAGTGCATTATCATTTATATTTATTGCTAGATTCACTTTGCTAACATTCTGTGTAGGGTTTTTACTCTTCTTTTGATAAGCGAGTGCAGTTTCTAACTAGCTTTATTTATTTTTATTTTTATTTTTATTTTTTTGCAGTACTGGGGGTTGAACCCAGGGCCTCGTGCCTGCGTGCTCTGCAAGTGCTGGGCCACTGAGCTGCACCCCCAGCCCATTTTTTTTTCCACTTTTTGAGACAGGGTCTCCCTAAATTATGCAGATGGCCTCTGGTCTCGAACTTGAGATCCTTCCGCCTCCGCCTCCCAAGCCGCTGGGATTACAGGCATGCGCCACCGCGCCCGGCTTAACTAGCTTTCTTGTATATTCTTGTTTGACTTTGGTGTTAGGGACTTTCTGGGTTCAAAATATATGTTGGAAAATATTTCTTTTTCTATGGCTTCAAAAAATTAATGAATATTGGTGATACTTTTCCCAAGACTGGTGTTATTTTTCCATAAATACTTGGAAAAATTTGTTGGTTCTGGAGCTTTCTTTGTGAATACACTTTGTGAATACCCTATACCCTATACTAGGGTATAGATTTTCTGTCTTTATTCTTGAGCTCTAGTATCAATTAAAGAAAGCAGATGATCTATAAACACACCAACATGCTTATAAATATGTATATATAAATATTTATTCATACATTGGTTAATTAGCCTATCAAAATTCAAGAATCTACTATATTGCAGGCTTTGAAGTATCTTTGGTGATGTTGTGTTTTGAGACAGGGTCTCACTATGTAGCCCAGGCTGGCTTCAAACTCATGATCCTGTTGCCTCAGTCTCCCAAGTGCTAGGACTAGAGGTAGGAGCCACCACACCTGACTCTCTTTGATAATTCTTGACCAAGGATGTTAAAGTGATTTCTTATGTAGGTTACTTTGGTGATGCTGTACCCAGAAAATTGGAAAGGCAGAAATTGGAGGTAGGAGACTGTTGCTATAACTCAGACATAAAGTATGGAGGACTTGATTTTGGACAAAAATTGTAGAAAAGTTGTTGTTGTTGTTGTTGTTAGGTGCTGTCAAGTCGGTATCTGACTCATAGCGACCCTCATAGGGTCTTCAATGGCTGACTGTTTCAGGATTGCCTTGGGAGTGGATTGCTAGGTCCTTCTCCCAGTAGAAAAGTTAGGCAAAGAAAATGTTGGTAAAGGAAAAAGCAGTAGGATTTGTTGGCCAATTGAAAATCAAGGGTGAAGAAGGAAATATTCTAAACTGATAAGAAAATTTAAATCTGGGTAGTATGAATCCAAGAAAATAGAAAGGAGTATCTGAGAAATCATTGAAAGAAAACTCTTTCATATATTTCTTAATTCTCATAAAGTTGATGACGTGTGTTAAATTCCACTCTCCGAATTCCCTGATGTGTATGTTCCAGGGCCTTGGTATTAGATGTAGTGTTTCAGTCTTAGAACGTGGATCATTGTAACACCCAACAGGGAAACTGTGTTTTAATCAAAAGCAGGTGGGCCAGACTGAGTTAGAGGCAATTATCCTTTTAACTGTCATCTCTTCTACTCTGTGGGTATTTAATTCTGAGCTTCACAGGCAGAAATCATTAATAGCTTATCTCTCTCACATGTCTGTGCAAAGGAAGAAACATTGATAAAAATTTAAAATTGTGGTGGGCTAATTATAGTAACTAAGTTTGGAATAGGTAATTAAAATTCATGTAACAGAACAAATATATGAAAATTTAATTACAAATGGGAGTGAATATGTTGAAAACAAATCTATTTATCTGGAACACGGTATTTTTACAACAAAGAATAATCAAGAATAACTGATTTATGCTATGTTCAATACCCAGATTTGTTTAATTTGAGGCAAAGGAATTGACCAATGACAAGCATGTCAATATTTTGTGTTTCTCTGTGTGCAATAAGTTTGATATCAGCTGTTGGACAACTAATTTACTACTATATTATATATTACATATTTTTGAGGATGTGATATCAATATGTAAGGAGAAAAGCTGCAAAGATTTGGTTTACAATTAATTCACCACCTGTACAGTAATGAGCCTTTTTAATTTCTTAGCACAGTGTCTCCCCTAGTCTACAGGAAATTTTTATGAACAAGTTTAAGTGAAAATAATAAGAGCTTCTGTTTATTCAGCATTTACTTCTATGCCTAGTACTCTACATGGTCATTTCATTTAGTCCTCAGGTTGTTGTTGTTGTTAGGTGCCGTAGAGTTATGTCTGACTCATAGTGACCCTTATAGGATTTTCAATGGCTGATTGCCTCAAGAGTAGATTGCCATGTACTTTTCCATTTTGGCAGTGCTTGGAATCAAACCCCAGACCTCAGAGATTAAAGAGCAGCGTTCTACCAACTGAGCTAAATCCCGGCCTAGTTTAATCCTTATAGATACCTGATTTTTTGGTTAAGGAAGGTGAGGCTTAGCCAACTTGCCCCTCGTCCTGTCTTTGGAATGAAGTAGAGGAAAGATATAAACTGAAGTCCACTTCAGGGCCTGCATTCTTAGTATTGTTTCTTATATGCCTTAGCATCTAGTCAATTTTTTGAATTAGCATTTCTTTTTCTTTTCTTCTTAATAAGGTTATAGGCCTCATGACAGTAGGACCATGACTTATTCATCTATGTGGAGTAGAATTATTGGTGTTGGCTACTAGAAAGTAATGGCCCTATGTGCTTATCTTAAAATGTCTGACATGTTTAGAGGAGAAAGGAGGTGGGTTGTGACTCACTAGGGGATGTCAATGAGAATGAGTGGCCAAGGAAACTCTTGGGAAGTTTCTCATTCTATGGGAAGGGAGAATAACAATTCGAAGATTTGTCCAAGGACAATGACAGTGGAGAGACAACTTTGAATATGACAAGGGCTGTGTTACTTGGATTACTCCTAACTTAGCATTGCTTGGGTAACATACCTCTTTCCAGAAAACTCTGAAGGAAGAAAGTTGTAACAAATTTGAGAGCTATATTTGAGTTTTTAAGAAACATGAATGTATAGGTCAATGATGATAATGATAGTAGTATTTATTAGCAGTTATTATTAGTAGTTATTCATTTTCCTACTTCATAAAATTGGAATATAACATTCTATAATTTTGATCATGTATGTATGTTTAGCACATAACTCAATACACAGTAAATATTTAAATGGTGGCTATAATTATTCGAGGATATTCAATTTTTCAACATTTTACATGTGTGCTGTGGACTGATTTGTTGGTGCCACCTCCAATTTCATATGTTGAAGTCTACCTCCAGTGTGATGGTATTAGGAAGTGGGGCCTTTAGCCCTCATGGATAACATTCATCCCCTTATAAGAAGAGACCAAAGAGCTTACTTACTCTTTTTCTGCTCACTGCCATGTAATGAGAAGGTGGGCATTTGAAAACCCAGAAGTGAGCCCTAAGTAGACATTGTACCTAGAAGATCCACCTTGATCTTGGACTTCTCAGCTTCTAGAACTGTGAGAAATAAATGCTTATGGTTTAAGCCACCTAGTCTATGATATTGTTATAGCAGCCTGAAGCAAGCCAACACATTTTCTCATTTGAGGCTCAAAACAGCCATGCAGAATAGATATTTCTGTTTCTGTTTTACTACTGAGGGAATTGAGGTTTAGAGTACCAAATAAATTTCTTAAAATTGTAGGAGCATCACTGGTAGATAATTCCATGGTTCTTGGGTATTTTACTATACTTTTCTTAGAGCTGCTTTATGCAATACAAGTGGAAGTGAGGAGACAAATGGAGAAGAAACCACTTCTTGGGGATGACAGTGGATGTCACAGGTCACCATGGTGCTTTGTCTATTTTTGGCCTGTGTTGGGAAGAGTAAAGTTGCCATCATGTGGTTACAACTACTCATGAGGAGGAGAAATCTCTCAATGGTAAATAAAATATGACATTTGGAAGTACATGTGAAACAGCTCCTGGAGCTCTCTTGAATTATGAGGGATTTAAAAAAGGCCAGGACTCCTCAAATTCTGCAGCTGGGATTGATGTTGAGGGAACATCAGACTTAATCCAGAGTCTAGTATATGAAAGGAAATGGTTTACTGGTGGAGCAATTGAAGGGCACTAGAAAAGGATCTAACTACTGTGGTGCAACCTGAAGCTTCATCTATCAGGTTTAGCATGGAAATAGAAAATACTTCAGATACTTAAGGTTGAGATGGATTCAATATAGGGAATTAGGAGCTCACATAATTTTTGGAAGGGTTGAAGAAGTATGTTGTAGATTGAACCCTAGTTCTTATTCTCAGAACAATCCAGAACTGACCTATCGTGGGTGGGGGTACTAGGAGCTGCTACTTCAGAGGCCACCTGGGGATGATGCAAAGTCAAGACCTTGGTGCAGTTGGTTCAAGTGCCTCTGTTGCAGAGGAAGCTGAAGGATGAACATCATAGCTGTGATCCGGGGCTTAGGAAATCAGATCAGGAAGTGTGGCTGTTGCTAATATCTCTGATGTTGCTTCTCAACACAATGAAGCTGGAAAACAGACACTAGAATGCTGCTACAGAAATGCCTCATATTTGTACAAACAGGCTGGCTGGTGAAAACAGACAAAAAGGCATATAGAAATATAGCCTCTACCTCACTTCTAGCTTGAGACCTCAATGTGCATTCAACCTAAACTGCAAGGGTGTCTGGAGGAAAGGTAGCTTTTAGCTTTCTTTCTTTCTTTCCTCTTTTTTCTTTTTCTTTCACAGGACTGGGGGTTGAACCTGGGGTCTTGCACGTGCTAGGTGAGCACTCTCCACCGACCTGCAGCCTCAGCCTCTTTTTTATTCTTTATTTTGCGACAGGGTCTTGCTAAATTGTACACGTTGCCTCTAGTCTCAAAACTGTGATCCTCCTGAGTAGCTGGGATTAGAGGTGTGTGCCACAATACCTAACTTTAGCTTTCAGCTTTCTAATTTCTCTAATTAGAAGGAAGTTGGAATAAAGATTGAGTGAAGCATTCTCTAGGCCAGAGAGCAAGCCACCCAATTTCTCAACCCTAATCTACTCATTTGAAAAGGAGACTAATAACAAATCACCTATCACCAGAAGTTATTGTTGGGAAAATGTAAGATTGGAAAAAGATGTATAGATTATCAAATATTATATAAAAATTGATAGCATGATTTGGCTGTGGTCTGTGACTCATTAATTCAACAAATACTTATTTTCAGGCACCTGAGATGGATCACTAAACAAAATATACAAAATGTCTGCCCTGAAGAGTTTAACTTCTAATGAGGAAAAGAGATATGAAAACCGAAAATAGTACAAATAGGCAAATTACATAGTGTTTTAGAAAAGTAGAGATTATAGAGGATGAGGAGGAAAAGCACATCTGAGTGGGGAGACTGACTGCTGAGTTAAATAGCATGGCAGCTGCATTGGGAAGGCGAGAGGTAAACAAAACAGAAAGGTGCAGGAGTGAGGCAAGGAGATGTGCGGAAGACAGAGCAAAGACCTCTAATGAAGGCCCTGAGCATGATTGGCATGTTAAAAGTAATATAATAAAAAAAGCATCAAGGAAGTCAATGTTGTCCCAGAGGAAGAGAGTAGTAGGCAATGGGGCCAGAGGGATCATGGCAGCTGAGTCACACAGGGCATGTGGGCCACTGCAAGGGCTTGAACATTAATTACTCTGAGTGAGATGTGAAGCACTAAGTGAATTCTGATCAGAGGGAACATAATCCATTTATATTTGAAATATTACTCTGGCTGCTGAGTTGGGAATAGACAGGTACTCTTACCATCCTGGGCTGGGATTTAGCTCAGTTGGTAGAGCACTGCTCTGCAGTCTCTGAGGTCCTGAGTTCAATTCCCAGCACCACAAAAATGGGAGAAGGATTTGGCAATCCACTCCCAAGGCAGTCCCGAACCAGTCAGCCATTGAAAACACAATGAGGGTTGCTATGACTTGGACATGACTTGATGACACCTAACAAATACAACAACTTACCATCCTGATTCCTAACAATCATCAATGCATAATTTGTTCAACAAATGTGTATTAAGAACCTATTATGTGCCAGACATGGTGCTGTGTCCTGGGGGACTATGGTCAGCTTGACCAATGCCGGTTCTCCAGGTGATGTTTAATTTATGACAGGAAAACAGGGTCCTAAAGATGTGGGCAGGGAGCCTGGAGCCATGACAGATAGATTTGGAGGATGTGAGGGGAACGCAGGGGGTAGGGGGAGAGGAGGAGACTACATTGCAGTGGCAAAGCCCTATAATGGGATATCAAAAAGCTATTAACATTTTCTAGAAATATATACATATACATGTCAATATGGTAATGAATACTTAAACTATTAAGTGATAAATTTTGAGTTGTGTCAAATTTGAATAATAGCTTCTCTTAACAAATCACTGATGTTCAATGGAGTGAACTGGAAAACTTATGGACTTCTCACATGATTATCATTATGCAATTATGGCACAGGATTAGCTGAAGAATAGAAATGAAATATTATATTTGTTCTCCCATCAGGTGGTAAAGAAGCACTCCTATAGCATTACCCATCTGCTATTATCATCATTCAGGTTTACTCTGCAATTATCTAATTGTGTGATTTCTACTCTTTCAGTAATCTTATCTTAATAAGATTTTATCATGCACATTGCCATTGAGACAATGCCTCTGCCATTGAGACAATTATTGTGTCTGAATATATGACTTGTGTAACGGCTGACTCATTATCAACCCCCCCCCCACCTTTTTATAGTTTCCCCACAGATAGGTCCTTTTAGACTCTTCTACAAAATCTTTTAGTCACAAGAATAAAGGGATTCATTAACTATTTTGTGTCCCAGGTCTTAGTACCAAATTACTCTCTTCTCCTCAGAACACCTAATTATAAATAGCTTTTTAGGTTCAAAGAAAATATTGGATGGCTATAAGACATTTCTATCAAATGACTGGCTGGGGTCATGAGTGTTTGGAAGTTTTAATTTTCTTTTGCCTCATTTTCCTGGTGTGGGCTTCTCTGATTCGATTAGATGAGGTCAGGCACAACTGCATTGTGGGGAAGGTATAGGAACTAATGATTTGGAGAGTCGATCACCTCTGCTCTTAAATAAAATTGTGAACACATGGAGGCGGGCACTGTAGCATTGCTCTATGAGTGCACAGGTTCTATGGATACACCCAGGTCCTTCTACACAGAGGACTAATTTGAGGTGAGAGGTGGTAAGAGGCAGAGAGGAAGGAGGTGCTCCCTGCTAGGCTGTACATTGGGTGCCATTGCTGAAGGCTTCTGGCCACATCTGTACTTGCACTGTCTCCTTAAATATTGTGGACATGGCACCTGGCTTGCTTGACCCTAATCCTGGCTTTTAACTGTCAACTAATCCTGTTGTGCCAAGGATGTCAAAGCTTCATACTTTTGTTTATACACCTTGGTCTACAGAAGTTCTCCTTTAGATCCCGAGGGATGCCTAATAAATATTCACACAGCTGTTTTCCTTTCAAGACTGTGCTCATGGGTGTCTTCTAGGGTGTTCCCCATGTATGACCCCACAGTGCTCTGAATAGACTGCTGTTTGTTTGATGCCCAACTCCCTTCAAACCTCAAAGTCTCTGAGGAGACGTGTGATTGCATACTTACATTACTGTCCTGCGCACCTGGCCCCTGGTCCCTGTGCATGGTGGGCCCTCTGGAAATGTTCAGTGAGTATGTGAGGAACTACTGCAATCAAAAAGCACTTTGTGCAACAGCAGTCATTCCAAACCCAACCACCTTTAAAAAGCAAATCTCCCAGATGCAAATGAATCCTAATTGTGTTCCACACAGGGACAATTTGCCATTACTGTCTGTTGACTGTGTAAGTGAAATGAAGTCAAAAAATTATTTCTAGAAAAGTGATACCTAAAATGTCAGGCACATTATTATCTAAGGCTTAGTCAGCTGCCAACTAATTACCTTAGCCACAGGTTCTAAAGTAAACACAGATGTGGCAGGAGTAATTACCACCAGAAAGCAAAACACGTCTGCTGCAGACTGGAAGGCAGCCTTGGTGACTTTTCATGTGGGGACAGTGACTGGCCGGAGAGAGCCCAGAACTGGATGGACAGTAAGAGACGCAGGGACCTTGATGGCATTATGGTAGGGGACACAATCTAAGGAACAGGAATTGTTTGGTGGAAAAGTGATGGGATGGTCATAGAAGGTCTCCTCACCTCATATTTGAAGGGCTTCCATCTTAAAGGAGGTTTAGAGTTATTCTGGTTATTGCAGCAGTTATAAAACAAAAGCAAAATCAAACAACAACACAAAGAAAAACTTTTACTGAACATGTGTATGTTATCTGTAGAATTGTATAATTCTTACAATAATAGTCCTGGCCTAAGTCAAGCACTATTCCCTGACTATACAAATGAGGAGGTGGAAAGCGAAGGGAATGTTATTGTCCAACGATGCACTTGAAGGAAATGGTATTTTGAGTATTTGCAGCAGAACCTGAACCCTGTCCACTAGTTACTCTGGACATCTTTGTTGTTGTTGTTGTTAGGTGCCGTCGAGTTGGTGTCCAACTCATAGCAATCCTATCTACAACAGATGAAACACTATTGTGCTTCTCTACTATTCAGAGGGTTTGGAATGGCTGATTGTTTTCTGGAAGTGGATTGCCAGGTCCTCTCCCAAGCCCGTAGTACAGTATTCCCTGGCCATTTCCCATCCAAATACTAACTAGGTCTGACCCTGCTTCGCTTCTGAGATCTGACAGCATTGAACTCCACAGTGGTATGGCTGCAGGCCTGGACATCTTGAGACTGTGGGAAATGGACCCTTCAGTGCACACTTGCATTGGTGGAATTCCTGACTGCTAACAAGGCTCTTTGTTATGGCAACAAGCCTGAGACAGGTATAAACAGGCACAGCATCATTCCATGAAGAGTGACTTGTTCAGAGTCACAGGGTGAAGTATCAGCTGGGCTGGAACTCCAACTTGAAGCAGAGCACTGGCCACAGGGCAAGAGTTTGTTGAGGAGGCTGCTCCTGTGCCAAGAGGGAGGTTGAACCTGAAGGGAAACAAATGCCACCAAGACTGATTCTCAGTTCTTCCACTAAAAATCACCCATTTTATAACACCCTTCACAAAACAGTGATAGAATATAGAAGTGTTATTTTAGTGAGGTTGAGCTCAGTTGGTAGAGTGCTGCTCTGTTCTGTCTAAGGCCATGAGTTCAATCCCTAACACTGCATAAATGGGAGAAGGACCTGGCAGCCCACTCCTGATATAATCCCGAAACAATCTGCCATTGCAAACCCTATGAAAAGCAGGAAGCACTGACCTAGTGCCGGGCATGGCATAGTATTGGGGAGTGTTTTGTTCTGTTGTACATAGGGTCACTATGAGTCAGACTGACTCGACAGCATCTAACAACAACAACAACAACAACAACAACAACAACAACAACAACAGCATTTTAGTGAGGGAGGCCATAGCAGAACAACATTGAGTCCACATGGGCCTTGACATATAATTGTAGGCAGGCAGCTGCAGTGAATCACCAACAAAGATGAAGGGTGCAATCAATACAAATCTGGGTAAGAGTAACAACACTGAAATGGTTAAAAAATGTGCAAAATGATCTTTGTACAAAATGGAATGTAAAATAACCCAAATGGTAAGCATATTCTCCAATGACTTTTTAAAACAATGAGAATTTTATGGTGAAAGGAATATTATCTAATATAAATTAATTTTTAGTTAGTGGACATCTGCTGTTAAATACATATACATTTTAGTTCAGAGTTATTGTCTATTGCAATTAATTGTTTTAAACAAAATTTAGTAGAGATATTTTTGTGATTGCTTGTTAAGAGTTCAGGTTTGTTAGAAATACAGATTTCAATCCAGCTAAAAGATGTCTACTGGGCTGGGATTTAGCTCAGTTGGTAGAGCTCTGCGCTGCAGTCTCTGAGGTCCTGAGTTCAATTCCCAGCACCACAAAAATGAGAGAAGAACCTGTCAATCCACTCCCAAGGCAATCCTGAAACAGTCTGCCATTGAAAACCCTATGAGGGTTGCTATGAGTCGGATACCAACTCGACGGCACCTAAAAACAACAACAACAACAAAAAGATGTCTAGAGGGAGATTTGCTTTTAAAGTGGTACCACTGAGCAGCACTGACTTGCTGAGATCAAAACAATCTTGGTGAGGCCCACAGTTTTCCTGTCCAAAGATGCACTGTTAACTTATAGGTGGTCAGACTCTGGAAGACTGAAGCATAATCACTGAAGACTTGAGACTAATTGGTATTGACAATCCCATTTACTAATAAATAGAGAAAAGTAGAATGGAATATTTATATAAATGTTAATGCATTCCTACCTTATTAAAGAATGTAGGGAAAAAACTACATTCAGAAGATTGTTGAGTATGGCAGTGAAGCAAAAGGGTTGGGATGGTCTCACTTCATTATAAGTTGCAACTGCAGACTTGATTATATGATTATTTAACTTTTACCTCACTATCTGGATTCTTTTGCTTGCTATCATCTTATGCAGTGTATAGCATAGAGACTGGAATGTACTAGGTATTCCATGAACATTTGTTAGATGAATGAATGGATAATTTTATCAGACATTGATGTCATGATGGAGTCACCCTTCCTGGGGACTGGAATTCTCTTGAATATCTTTTCCACCCTGGGCAACGGAGGAGACAGCTGAGATGTATGCTCTCTGGTTTCTTTTTTTTACTATAGTCATCATTACCTCATATCGGGCAAATTACTATTGTACAACTATTATTATGCAATTGAGTAAATTACAGGTGTTGTCACATCATTTACTTTCTAGATCTCTGGGATCCCTGAGGGCAAGGGCTGTATGTTCATTATCTGCATGAACATGTCTTTTGGTGCTTAGCAACAGTGTCAGATGCATGATGAATATTTGTTGAGTGAGCAAATGATTACCTTACTGAGAATACAACCCAGTGCAGGGATAGGAAATGAATGGGCTGCCAATGCCCCCTCTTCTCTTATGGCAGATGTCCCTAATTCATCATGGACTCTTTCCCACTGAGGTCAGATGGGAGCATTGCCTCCTTCCCTACCAAAGCTCCAGGCGGCATGAGTAATCTACTAGAGTTGATTTTTTCTCTTTTTTTCCTTTTTTTTCCAGTACTTGGGAGTTGAACCTAGGGCCTTGCACATACTTTGCAAATGGTATACCACTGGACTACACCCCTAGCTCATTGTTTATTTTTTATCTTGAGACAGGGTCTCTCTAAGTTATGCAGGCTGCTTCTGGCCTTGAACCTGTGATCCTTCTGCCTCGTCCCCCCGAGTAACTGGGATTATAGGTGTGAACCACCATGCCTGGCCTTGTAGTAGATAAATTTAAGTCTATTTCATATCCCAATTTATTTTCTTGGTTGGGCCTAAGGGATCACCCATTCAGGGATGTTATACTGATTATAATTCAACAATAAACATTTATCTACTCTTAACTATTCATTGTGTTTCAAGCCTCAGTATGAAAATGTATAACAAAAGGCTATGATCCACCCTCTAAAAGTTCATTCTATAGTAGGGAAGAAAGATTCAAAACCCAAGTGACAATGTAATATGATATTTGATACAACAGAAGCACATATGTGAGATAAGGTAACATGGAGAGGGAGAAATACATTATCTCAGAGAAAATTATGTGCGTTTGTGTGTGTTTGTATTGTGTTTGGGGAGCACATAGGAGAAGTTAAGGAAATGTTTGCAGAAGTGACATCTGACCTGGCTTTGGAAAATGAGATAAACCATGTAGGAATATTATGTAAAGTAGGAAAGGGCAAGAGTAAAGACATAGTAAATATGTAGACACACTCTCTCCATAATAGGCACATTAGCACTGTGATATATTTATAGGATGATGCTGTTTGGACAAAATAATGAGTCAATTCATGTTGGAATTTCAACCTGTGGAGAAGGTATTTGGGATAGACCGCTTTCCTGATCTACTTGAGAACATGTCCATCTATATAATTTGCCAGCATTTTGTTAGGTTTTGAGTGAAAAAGGTTTTTGTATATACATTGGCAAAGGCATCCTTCTGCTTGGCCAGTTAAAAATACCCAAACCAACAATAAATAATGTAAAGAATCCTGTTGTTCAGCATCTTGTAGATCAGGTACCAAAGGGTCACTGAAGTTTCTATTTTTCCACTGATGGTTGTGGAGTGCCAAGGACCAAGGCTTATCCATCTTTCCCACATGCTGATCACGCCCTGACTCTGTCCAAGTTCCCCACCTCACAATGCTATTGAGTCAAAAAGAGTAAAGAGGAACAGTTAGAGCAGGGGAGGGGAAGGGCAGGCCTGAGGGTTAGATCAGTTTTGTTGAACACCTAAAAAAGTTCTGGAGGGCCCCCTCACTAAATGTGATTCTGAAGCCAACTCCTTCACTTCCCAATAAACCTGCACCTCCTCCTTTTGCTCTCTGTGCCATTCATTCATTCTCCACACTGGCAGCCTTGGGGGATCCTGCACTCTCCCACCCCTTAGTTCATAGGCCGCATCTATATAATGCGACATTCCTCCTAATTCTACATCAACTATGTACCCTAAATCCAACCTTTCTTTTCCTCTTCTCATTATTTCCCTATTTAAGCCATTCTTTTAACAAAATTTTGTTAGCCATTGCCTCAACCCTGTAGCCTGCAGCTGTAGCACTATGGCATCCAATCCTGTCAGATTTTGGAAGCTCATTGTTTGTTGCATTGTTTGTTGCAATTAAGCAGGGTCAGACCTGGTTAGTACTTGGATGGGAGACTGCCTGGGAACACCAGGTGCTGTTGGCTTGGGAGACAGACCTGACAACGCACTCCCAAAAATCCATCCACCATTGAAAACTCTGAACAGCAGAGAAGCATTGACAACAATGTTTCACCTGTTGTACGCAGGGTCAACTATGAGCTGGATACCGACTTGATGGCACCTAATAACAACAACTATCCTCTAACTGGTCTCCCTGTTCCCAGAAAACCCTTGGAACTTCTGCAGAGTTATTGTCCGATAAAATGATCCAATAAAGTCTATAGTAGAGCTACAGAGTTGTGATCCACCAAAGTCTCCCAAGCCATCTCTGTAGAGGATCAAGTTCAAACTTCCTCTCACAACATTTATGGGACTGTTAGCTCCTTTGGACTGGGCCTGTGGCTATCTTATTTATCTGGTGAGAAGCACATGGTAGGTTGTCTATAAATATTTATATTTTTAGAATGAATGGTTTTCTTTCACAATCCAGTATGAGTATACCTTGTCAGAATTTTTTCCCAGCCACCATTCCTCACCTTGCACCCAGAACCCCAGCCATACCACCTTCCCACCTTAATCTAAATGTGCTATGTCTTCGCATGGTGACATGTGTTTATTTTGACTGGATTTCATTTCATTTACTCTCCATAGAAAAGCAAGACTTAATCTTCAAGATCCAGCACAACTCCCGAAAGAGAGCAAAATGATAAGCCTACTATATACTCCCACTGTCTTATGGCTGCCATTTATATATCTCTTTCTACTTTAATTAGAAAATGTTTACATTTTTCCCACTTCTTACTTTATGCCCTTCTTCTTTATATTTCACACAAAATAACTGTGAAGGTGAAGTATTTAAGAAAGCTGTTTACTTTTCAAGTTCTAGAGGACACAACTCAGTAAAAGAAAATCTGGAGAAAATACTTATACCAGTGCCCATCATCACATGTCTACATAGTTCTAGAGCTGAGGAAAGTTGAGCAAATCATTCAAAAACTTCTCTTTATTAATTACTACAGGTGACACATTTCCAGATACAAAAAAATAAATAAATAAAAACAAAAAACAATGGGTGTAGGATGCAGACCTGCCTGTTCAGCCCCTCATGTCTTTATATTTTCCCTCTTCTTCTATTTTATGAGAAATTATTACTGTTAATACTCCTAAACCTAGGTTATCAGCAACTCTCCCCTACTTTTCTTTCACTTTTTCTCTTTCTCAAATATTTGAAACAGTGCAGTCAACTGTCAATGATGAAAAATAAATACTGAATACCAGATTAGGACAAACAATGAGCAAATACACATACAGAAAGTAAAACCACCCACCTCTATATGCCAACTCTATTATAGGCAATAGAAAATGTCAGAAAAAATGTATTGCAGTGGGCTTTGGGGAACATTGAGATTCTAAAAGATGCATAAATACACAGTCAAGTATAAGACAACAATGAACTCAGCTGGTTGGGAAGATATGAGAAAATCATAAGAGCTAACTTTACTGAACTGGGACAGTGACACCACCTTCATACAATATTTCTGGTCTGTCAGTATGATAGTCAGAAGAAATAAAGAGAGGAAACTCAAAGGTTTTGCATCTCTGAAGTGAATGTATGTTCTGCAATGTATTCACAAGGCAGGAGAGCACCATAGCTAGGCCTCTACTGGCACATTCTGTTTTCTGTAGCTTGCTGCATTCTGTCTGTCCCCCTTGTAGTTTTCTTTACAACCATGCTTAGTGCCAGCTAAACTCTTTACAAAAGCAGAGCGCAAGATAATATGAGGCAAGGACCATTGAGAGAAGGAAATAAATACGGTGCATCATGATTTTACCTATGTACTTAGACTAAGTTGTACACAAAAGACAAAAAAAATGAAGTTGCATAAAATTTTGTTTGAAAGACAAGAATGATGTATCAGTTGGATATTGATATGAGCAATTTTTTTCTACAAATACATGAGCTATAGTATGAGGGCATTGGAGTGTATAGAAAGGAGGGGCTAGTGTTGGCTGGAAGGGGAAAATAAAAGCATCAGGAAGGATGAGACGATCTTAAAAGATGAAAATGTAGAATTGTACAGAGAATAAAAGATAAATTAAAGGAGTCTTAATGTAGAATGGGGGCTGGGATTTGGCTCAGTTGGTAGAGTGCTGCTCTGCAGTCTCTGAGGTCCCAAGTTCGATTGCCAGCACCATGAAAATGGGAGAAGGACGTGGCAATCCACTCCCAAAGCAATCCCGAAGCAATCAGCCATTGAAAACCCTATGAGGGTCGCTATGAGTGGGATACCAACTCAACAGCACCTAACAACAACAACAATGTGGAATGAATAGGTGAGTAAATGAAAGAAGAAAACTAAAAATGAGTTGAAACAAAAGGAACAATTTTTAATCTAGGGTAAATAATTATGGATAATATGTAATTACGTTTCTAGTGGGGAATTTATTTAGAAGAATTAATTACATGTTATTCTTGAGCTTTGTAAACAAAAACTTAAGTATTAATCATTATTCATATTTTCTCATTAAATATTACAACTGAAAAAGGAATAAGATTACACTGGGTTCAAAGTAACTTTCAAGCTTCTGCTATTATAGTAGAGGAATCTCTTCATCAGAACATTGGAAAAAAATTTTGTTACTGGGCATGTTGGCACACACCTGTTATCCCAGCAACTCAGCAGGCTGAGGCAGGAGGATTGTGAGTTCGAGGCCAGAGGCAGCTTATACAGTTTAACAAGACCCTGTATTGAAATAAAACATAACAAAAAAGGGAGACTGAGAGAGCAGCTCTCTGGTGGAGTAGTTGCCTAGGCCCTGGGTTTAACCCCCTAGTACTGCAAAAAATCAAGACAAACAAACAAAACTTGTTACTTGTGTTCAGAGTAATATTTATGTGAGAAAAATAATATTTTAAGATATTAAAATTGTAATTACCCCCAAACTCAGCAGTGGGGAGCAACAAGTATTTATGATGTCTCAGATACCCTAGATCAGGAATGTAGGAGAAGTTTAGCTAGATGATTCTGATTTAGGGATTTTCTGGTTACCCTCAGGTACTGTGGAAACCTCATCAGGGACTGCTGTCATCAGAAAGCTTGGCTAAAGCCAAAAGATCTACTGTCACCATGGCTCATTCCCACACTGCTGTGATTGCCCATAGGAGACCTTAGCCCCTTGCTGGATGTTGGGCTTTCCTCACCACAAGGACCTCTCCTTAGGGCTATTTGAGTGTCCTCAAGATGTAGTTGCTGGTTTCTCCCAGACAGAGAAATCCACCAAAGATATACCATCGTTTATGGCCTAAATACTGGAGTAGTACGTCATTGTTTCTGCCAGGTACTATTTGTAGGAAGTGAGTTGCTAAATCTAGTTCACATTCAAGGGCAGGAAAGATTAAGGTCTACATCTTGAAGGGAGAAGTACCGAAAAGTTTTTGGATATTTTTTTCAAACTACCCTTCAAATTTACATTAAATATGCCATATTTGTATGAATTTACTCAAGATAGGAATGACAAGTTTGTTTTATTTCCATCTGCATTAAATATTAATGGAGTACTAGATGAAATGTGTTTATTCATTAGTGTGGTCCAGAGAGACTTTCCGCAGCTTTTCATATCCATTATATAATAAATTATAATAGCCTAAATTTTCACTATATGTTGAATTAAGTGATTTAAATATATAAATAAATACCAAACTTAGACCTTAAGATTAATTATATTACTTATATACTTGATTTTGGCTCGTATATGTTAGGGAATAAGAAAGAACAATTTGATTATCCAGTTCAAAACATTAGACAGAGCCAGCAAATACCACTGAGGGTTTTTCAAAAATGCGAATTGAACTTTGCTGGACTAGTAACTTTTTAATAAACAAAGGCATATCTGTTTATTTTATGCTCTAGTAACAATGATAGTATATTATGAGTATATGAATTGCTTTTCTTTTAACATTTAAATCAGTCTCTAACAGATATGCAAATTAGCATAATATAATCTCCAGTTCAGGTTAGTTTTAGGTGTCAACTTGACATGAGGTATTTGGTTAACCATTATTATAAGTGGGATTGTGAGAGTGTTTCTGGATGAGACCTAAATTTAAATTGGTAGATTGAGTTAAGCAAGTTGTCTTGTTTAATGTGGGTGGGCCTCATCTACTCAGTTGAGGTCCTGAATAAAATAATAGACAGACTATCCCTTAAATAAGAGAGGATTCCTCCTATGTGACATCCTTGGATTTGGGGTACTAATACTTTCCTATGTTTGGACTCTGCTTGAAACATGGGTTCTTCCTGTAGTCATGCTCAAACTTCTGGCTCTTGGATTGCTTTCCTATGTCCCAAGCTTGCCTATTTACCCTGTAGACCTTGGAAATGCCCAGCCTTCATAGTCAAAATTCCTTGTAATATCTTTTTCTCTCTCTTATATGCATGTGTGTGTGTATGTGTGTGTGCAAGTGTATATGTATGATAGATTTTTTTCTCCGTTTATTCTTTTTTAGCACCCTGACTAGTAGATGCCTGCAGCCACAGTACTGTGGCATCCGACCCTGTCAGATCTCAGAAACTAAGCAGGGCTGGGCCTGGTTAGTACTTGGAAGGCAGACTGCCTGGGAGCACCAGATACTGTAGTTTTGGGAAAAGGACCCAGCAATAGCAGAGAAGCATTGATAAAGTGTTTCACCTGCTGTATGTAGGGTCTCTATGAGTCGAATACCAACTCCATGGCACTTAACAACAGCAACAACAACCAGTAGATGTACTATTAAGGGAAAAAAGTTCTGTCTTAGTTAAATCCATATTGTTTTTGTTCTATTCCTTGCTCTAACTTAGACAGGGTATCCAACTCTGTCTCTTCACACTGTAAATGGAATGTGAATGTCCCTCTAGGGTTCATAGGTTGAAGTCTAACCACCACTGTGCTGGTGTTTGGAGGCGAGATTATTGGGTGGTAATTAGATCATGCGTGGGATTGGTACTCTTACAGGAAGAGGAAGCTTGCTTCTTCTCTTTCAACTCTTTGCCACATGAGAATACAGTGAGAACATGGCCACTTGCCTTTACCACATTTTCCGGGGCCTCCATCTTGGCCTTCCAGCCTCTAGAACTGTGAGAAATAAATTTCTTTAAGCCCCACTGTCTTTGGTCTTCTGTTATGGTGGCCAACACTGACCAAGACACTTCACTTCCTAGTAAATAAAAAGTTTGGATTAGATCAGCAGTCCCCCAATTTTTTGTCACCAGGGACCAGTTTCATTGGGGCAAGGGATATGTGTGGTTTTGGGATGTTTCAAGTGATGCAGAGTGGCTGTAAATACAGATGAAGTTTTGCTCCTTCATCTGCTCCTCATCATCTCCTGTGCAGCCCCAGTCCTGAGAGGCCACAGCCCAGTACTGGTCTGTGGCTGCAGGCATTGGGGACCCCTGGATTTGGTGATTTAAGTGTCCTTTCAGTTTTGAAATACGATATTCCATGACTGTAAAGATACGCTCTGTGGCTCTGACTCTTACTCTTCAGTATCATCCAAGGAACAGTAACTTGAGCATGAATATCTACAAGGTTCTGGATCTGGTGCTTGTTCAAGAGGTAAATGAAAGAGGATTACCTAAAAAAGGGAGCATTAGATTGATGATCCTCAAATTAGTACTTGTGGCAGCTGTGTGAAGGGATGAACCTCACTGTGCCCAGGTTTTCTCATTCGTGCTCTGGGGCTTTGTTCTTATAAGTCCTATTAAGTAAGTAAACCTGTATGTCTGATAGAGCACAGACTAACAAAAGTCACTTTACTCACACTTCTTTGCATCCGATATCCTTAGTAGATACTTATTCTAGAAAATATATTCACTAGAGCTTAAATTCACATGCTGTCTTCAATGTAATTAAACAAACTACATACAATAGCTTCATCAGAGTATGAACACAATCTTGAAAAATATTTCTGGCATGACCAAAAAATGTGTATCACCTCAAGTACACTATATATAGATGTGCAACTGCAGAGTAGTAATACATACATACACACAGACACACACACACAGTTGTCTTGTTGTTAGGTGCCGTCAAGTTGTGTCCGACTCATAGCGACCCTCATAGGGTTTTCAATGGCAGATTGTTTCGGGATTGCCTTGGGAGTGGGTTGCCACATCCTGCTTCCATTTTGGTGGTGCTGGAAATCGAACTTGGGACCTCAGAGACTGCAGAGCAGCGCTCTACCAACTGAGCTAAATCTCAGCCCATTTTGTTGTTAGGTACCCTTAAGTTAGGACCAACTCATAGGAACTCTTAAGTACAGTAGAATAAAGCACTATCTGACAGTGTGCCATGTACACAATCTTTTTATGTTTGAGTCCATTGTTGCAGCTACACTATGTTTCTTCTCATTTTGACTCATGCCAAATCAGCAAAAGGAGATCCTAGGGGATTTACTCCATTCCTGCCATTAAGCTTGACTCTACTGTGAGGAGACAATTCTTCCCCAGTTGTTTCTTGAACGTCTTTCAGCCCAGGAGGCTCATTTTCTGGCACTATATTTGATAGTACTTCTCTGCTATTCATATGGTTTTCAATGGTTAGTTGTTTCAAGTGTGGGATGCTGGGTCCTTCTCCCAAGTTTGTCTTAGTCTGGAGGCTCAGCTGAAGCCTATCTACCATGAGTAGCCCCACTGGTATCTGAAATACTGGTGGCATAGCTTTTACTATCACAAAAACATGCAAGCCCCCACAACATGATAAGTTGATAGACACGTCTGTGTTCAGTGAACTAGGTCAGGTTTACCGCACTTCTATCAGACTTAAATGTGTGTGAGGAGAAGAATTACAAGCAACCAAATTGAGTTAAGACTACAGCCCACATTTGGAGATGCACAGTGTGTGGAACTGGGGATCATGGAGACCTTTATTAGCTACAGGTTGTTGGGCTGGAGCCTTAGGCTTTCTTCAAAACTCAGTGTCCTCAGATATTAAAAGGAGGAGGAGAGAGGAAACTATAAGACTTATCTCACAGTTGAAAGGACATAGAAATTACTCAATAATTGGTCAACACTATAATGAATCAATGCCTGCAGCTGTAGCCCTGTGGCAGCTGATCCCGTCAGATCTTGGAAACTAAGCAGGGTCGGGCCTGGTTAGTAACTGGATGGGAGACCGCCTGGGAACACCAGAAGCTGTAGGCTTGGGAGAAGGACCTGGCAACCCCCTCCCAAAATCAATCTGCCATTGAAAACCCTATGAACAGCAGAGAAGCACTGACAATAGTGTTTCCCCTGTTGTACAGAGGGTCGCTATGAGTCGGATACCGACTCGACGGCACCAAACAACAACAACATAATGAATCAATATTTTGAAAAAGAATCAATCAGCCCCAGGCAGAATTGAGATTTAAATGAAAATGATGTCTACTTTATAGTTTATTTTACCTTACTGTACAGTTTAATTTTTAGTGATAATTTCGTTTCTTTTATGAATTTCAAGAGGAGTTTCCCATGGAGGAATCTAGTTGTACATGCTGCAAATTTGAATTTACAATTACTGGGAATTCACTGGTCTTTTGATTTGGGTTGAGGATGTCTCAAAAGTGAAATGTCCATGTGTGGCAGGAGGAAAAGTGGGGCTCCATCCCTTCCTTTTCTCTCCAGGGAAACCCAGGGATTTCCTGAGAAAAGACAGTAGTGGGCCATGGGAACACCTATAAGATATGACATTACCATCTATGCATACATGGCATATTCTATGGATGATTTGTAAAGCCGAAGCTTGGCATTACTCTACAAACCCTGGAAACAATACATGCTGTTCTCTATTACCATATGTGCACTATTGTTCCTGTGTAGTTGTACATCTCTCTATAGAATGTGTTTGAAGTAATAAACATATCCCATTGCATGGGTGCTCTTGATCTAAAATCATTTAATCTAAGAACCCCTAATACTAGAACTAAAGTCACAACTTTATTTTATAGCTTTTAGGCTTTGTAAATTTTGACTCTCTTTAAGCCCTAACTAATCTGCTAATGTTTGTTGAAATATTATGTATACCAGTTTATTGATACTTGGAAGAGTTAATTTCCCTGGCAGTCTGTCTCTGCAGGCTCCATTTCACATGGGCATGATGGTAGGCTAAGATGTAGCTCATGTGGCATATATAATGTAGAATTATACAGAAAAGAAGCCCTGTTTACTCCTCTCACCAAAATGACTGTCGTTGCCACAAAACCTACCGAGCCACATGCTTCACTCATCTTAATAAGAGCATTAAAAATGACACTGGGTTTCTTCCTCTCAGAGACAAGAAATGCTCAAGGTATTAAAAACATCAAAAGCAGAAAAAGTTAAGTAGTTGCAACAGGTACAGATCTAAGGAAAAGAACTACATCTAGCCACGGAATCTCAGATCAAATATGCCTGCTTTTTCCTTTCGCCCTTTGGGGTCGTTCCTCTGATAAATAATTCACAGACTGCAGTGCAAAGTAGTTTGCATACTGACAAGATTAAAAAGAATGCTTTGTCTGGGTTAAATTTACAATCTGAAACCTTCCTTTAAAATGTCAAGAAGGTAATTAATTTAAGAAGGTTTGCCAAGCAGAGTCTCTGACCCTGTCAGAAAAATTTCATTTCCTGAGGGTGAAGGGGATGCTGCATTTATCTTTCCCAAATGCCTGTTTTGGTTCCGATTTTAAGACCATTTTCTCTCTTAATATGCTTCTTATAGCCCTTTTATTTTTAAGCAAAAAATTAACCTAGTATTTTCTCCTGCTGGGATTTCTTTTTTCTTTCCTCGGGTTATCTAACATAGTCTGCAAATTAGCTCTGCCTGGGGACTGGAGTACAGGTTAGACCTTTTGACACAAACAGGAGAGGAGCATTTTCACAGAGAACACTGTCTCCTGCCTGAACATTCAGACAAGCATTCTGAGTAGCAGTGGGAAATGCATAAATTCAACAGCATGAAAATCTGCTTTTGGCATAGCAAAACATCCTGCCCCACATATGCTCACTAGTGTGCATTCTTATGAATGATTGCCCTTAGCAATCAGTGGGGTTTGTGCAGCAGCTCTTCAAGCCTAGTTTACTGGTGTGAGATCTTATTAGCAATTGTGTCCCCTTAACTAATCCCTGGAGGCATCATAGGAGAGATTAATGCATTATTGTTTGGAAATCTGACCCAAGTCCATGTGTCATGTGCACACAAACACATGTCCACAGGGCAGAAATTGGTGTTAATTGGTCTACTAGAAGTATGTTTCACTGGCTCTTAAAAGTAGGGTTTTCTGGGGTTGCAAAGCTAAGTAGGTGTCATTTCATAAGATGCTAATTGGGAAGAAATAATTTCTTTTCTAATTTACTTTGAGAAACAAAGGTCAGCTAAAATGTGTCATAATGCTAAATGAAAAGAAATATAGCTCACCATATATGAAATTCTAAGTCAGAATCTCATGATTTTAATGTAAATCTAAATCAGAAATGTGTTCAACGGAGGTGCTTTTGGACACTTAGCTGTCCTCTCTAGTTACCAGCTCTTGACATGGTGAAGGGAGTGTTTATGTTGCTAAAATTCAGTTTCCTGAGATTTTCCTTCAACAGCTTGTGTCATCACGGTGGGGTCAGGACATGGTATGTTGTTTGACAGCTGTGCTCTCTGAGTCTTTAGAAAAATAGCCACTGGACAAATTATTTTACAAATGCCTCTACCTCCTTCATACCTTGGAAAGGGAGCATCTTACTAAGGGCCCGTGTTGGGTTTTATTTTTCATGAAGTCTCTACTATGGGCATATCAATATTCAATATTAGTCTCCAATCTTTTCAGTTAGAATACCATATATAATTTCCTTTTAAATAATGTTTTATTCACCTTGAAGTCTTTTGGAAAGTTGTGATTGTATAAATTAAAAATAAGATAAGATATTATCTAATTCTTACGTAAGATGCTATTTGGTGTGAATTGGCATAACAGCAAATAAGCTCACAGCTATAAAGGCAACTTAAGTTGAAGAAAACTTGTATTTCTCACTACTGTAAAGATTATTTTTGAAAAATTCATGTCATCCTTCTAGTTTGTTCAAAGAAAGGAGTGAAGTTCCTCAGAAACTGATTTTGGAAAGTGCTTGGTTTGGAGGTAATAGGGTTTGGGCATAGGAGGAAATATGTGTTGGAGAGGGGTGTAAGTATATTTAGCCCAGAGGATACCATCTGGAGATTGCCCAAAGTGCTGCATTTCAAACAATAGCAGCCCATACGTACTATAGTCCAGGGCATCCAGAACATCTTTAGTTGTCATTCTTGAGTTTCAGCAAGGTCTGAATTCTCTCTGTATTACTAGAACCTCTCGGATGCTGGAGGCATCATTTAAAGAAATCAAATGGTGACCTTACTACACATGCTTTGATTTCCCCTGGCCTCACTTCTAGGACTTCTCAATCTGTAGAATTCTCTTATTGTTCTGCACTGAAAGAAAAATTCAATCAGCAGCTCACTGAAGAGCATAATGTTTTGTCCCAGCCAAACTTCTGCTTTGGCACACAAAAATGGGCGTGTGTGTGTGTGTGTGTGTGTGTGTGTGTGTGTGTGTGTATGTGTGTGTGTGTGTGTGACTATCTGTTGAGACTAAGTAGTCACTGAATAATTTTGTAGGAAAATATTGATGGCAGGCATGTGAAATTTGGCAGAGGTAGAAACAGGAGTTAAATGTGTAAGGAATATCTAGGTTCCAGGAATACTTACAAATAAGTCATCAATTGCCTATAGAATATTTGAGTGAGGAAAAACATACCTCATAATACAAGAAAAATGATCTGTCTCAGACATGCTATCTATGGGAGTCTGTATGGGAGTCAGTACAAGTGAGTGGTGGGAGCAACCAGCTAACACTTGGGGTGGGGAAGATGAGTTGATTTCCTACTGTGTGGCTTTCTATAGCCAGGCTTAATTCATTAGCAAAGAATGTTGTTGTTGTAAGGTGCCATCAAGTCAAGTCCAACTCATAGTAACCCTATGTACAGCAGACTGAAACACTCCCAATTCTGTGCCAGACACACAATCTTATCTATGTTTAAGCCCATTGTTGCAGACATTGTGTCAATCCATCTAGTAGAGGGTTTTCCGTTTATTCATTGACCTGCCACTCTCCCAAACATGATATCCTTCTCCAGGGATTGGTATACATCTTGACTACATGTCCAAAATATGTAAGATGCAGTTTAGCTATCCTTGCTTCCAAGGAACACTTTGGTTGCACTTCCTCTAGGACAGATCTATTGGTTCTTTTGGCAGTCCTTGGTATATTCAATATTTGTCTCCAGCATCATAATTCAAAAGCATCAATTCTTCTCTTGTCTCCCTTGTTCAGTGTCCAGCTTTCACTACCATAGGATGCAACTGAAAATACTATGGCATGAGTCAGGTGCACCTTCGTCTTCGATGTGACATCTTTATTTTTTTACATTTTAAAGAGATCTTTTGCCACAGCTTTTCCCAAAGCAATGCATCTTTTGATTTCTTGACTGCTGCTTCCATGGGTGTTGATTGTAGAACTAAGCAAAACAAAATCATGGGCAACCTCAATCTTTTCTCCATTTATTGTGAAGTTGCATGCTGACCCACATGTAGGCATTTTTTGTTTTGTTGATGTGTAGTCACAACCCATACTGAAGGCTATGTTCTTTGATCTTCATCAGTAAATGTTTCAAATCCTCTTCACTTTCAGCAGGCAGAGTTGTGTCATCTGCATAATGCAAGTGGTTAATGAGTCTTCCTCTGGTCCTGATGCTGTATTCTTCTTCATAAAGTTCAGCTTCTCAGATTATTTTCTCAGCATAGAGATTGAAGAGGTATGGAGAAAGGATACAGCCCTGATGCACACAATTCTTGACTTTAAACCGGGCAGTGTTTTATTGTTCTACTCAAATGACTGCCTCCTGCTCTTTGTACAGATTCTTCATGAGCACAGTTAAGTGCTCTGGTATTCCCATTCTTTGGAATGTTATCCACAATTTGTTATGATCCATACAGTCAAATGCCTTTGCATAGTCAATAAAACATAGATAGACATCTTTCTGATATTCTCTGCTTTCCACTAATATCCATCTGACATCAGTAGCAAAGAATAGGAATTAATAATCTGGAGTGAATGCTGCACATGCAGAGAGACACAGATGAGCACACTGGTTAGAGAACACTCTAATTACTTCCAAACTAAGCCTCACAGATCTGAGCAATGTGGTCATTGTGGGAATGGGAGGGAGGAGACATATTTGAAGGAGATGGTCAATTTCATGAGATTTGACAATTGATGGTATGGAGGAAGTTAAGAAAAAGGAATTAAAGATCATTAATTTCTGGCTCTTCTAGAAATGAAGTATGCTAATCAATGTTTGGGGCTGGGATTTAGCTCAGTTGGTAGAGTGCTGCGCTGAAGTCTCTGAGGTCCCGAGTTTGATTCCCAGCACCGCAAAAATGGGAGAAGGACCTGGCAATCCACTCCCAAGGCAATCCCGAAACAGTCACCAATTGAAAACCCTATGAGGGTCGCTATGAGTTGGATACCGACTCCACGGCACCTAACAACAACAACAACAATCGATGTTCAGGAGAGACATTGTAGTGAATAGGCCCTGCCCAACGAGTTAATTTCTTAGCTACCTCTATTCTACTTCTTAGTTCCTGGCTATTCCTTGTCTTGACTCTTGCCCTGGAGTAGCTTACTTGCAAAACTGTAATTTATTCCCTGCTTCCATGCTTGCATGGCCCTCAACTATAAAATACCATTTTAACCTCTTTCTAGGCTCTGGACTTTTTTTATCTCCTTCTTTGCAATATACTCAACTTCAGCTGACATATTTCTTCTTGATGGCCATTTATATAAACAACAACAATGAAAGAAACCTTGTCAAGGTAATTTTCTGGCATAGTCCAGAGACCTTGCCCCATTGTTCATTTGTACGCTTCCCTCAAATGTAGCCCTGGTGGAGCACTATTTGTCTCTACCCTCTTTCTAGGGTAGTCCTGGAATTCTAAACTTTCTCGCACAAGTGACTGAAATGAATTTGCCCATAGGTAATTGATGAAGGAGTATCACTTTGGATAAAGGGAGGTTGGAGTGGATGAGGATTTTATGAAGCCCAAACTTATAAAATTTGGAGGCCTTCTTTAAGAAAAAAACACATGCCAGGTGTGGTGGCACCTGCCTGTGATCCTAGAAACTTGTGAGATGGAGGCAGGAGGATCACATGGTTGAGGTCAGATGTAGCCTGTGTAATTTAGAGAGACTGTGTCTCAAGATAAAAAATATCTATGCAGCTCAGTGGTAGAGCACTTGCAAAGTATGCATGAGCTCCTAAGTTTAGCTCTCTAGTGCCACAAACAAAAAAAGAGAAAAATTTAAAAATAGAAATAAATAAAAAATACAAATTTATAAGTAAAAATTAGATATAGTATAGAAATAGAAATTAATTTTAAAAAATCACATAAAATTATACATTTTCAAAAGTTAACAAATATCACAAAATCAAAATTCCAGAAAAATGTCATTTTTTTAATCAAGTGCCTGATATACCTCTAAAGTAGTTCTGTCTTTACATTTTTGAGTCTATATACTCATTGGTCATATATCCTTCTGTGACAATGATTTTTGTGATATTATTTACAGAGGGATGAGAAAGATAATTTGGTCTTCCCTCTGATATGTAGGTCTAATCATAAATATTTTAGATTAATCATTGAGGTTTATAAAGCATGCAACTTTACACACCAATATACTCATTGTGTGTGGAACAACCAAAGATATATGTTTTACAAATATAGGAATTCTAAAAAATTCCATTTTGCTGGGAGCAGTGGCGCATGCCTGTAATCCCAGCGGCTTGGGAGGCGGAGGCAAGAGGATCACAATTTCAAGACCAGAGGCAATCTGCATAATTTGGCGGACCCTATCTCAGAAAAGTGAAAAAATGGGATGGGGGTGCAGCTCAGTAATCCAGCATTTGCAGAGCATGCAAGCACAAGGCCCTGGGTTCAACCCACAGTACTGGAAAAACAATTCCATTTTGTGCAATACCCACTGAAAAAGAAAAATATGTTTTATTTACAATTGTGTTCATGAAATTATCTCTTCCTAATAGAGCAGCTGGGATTTAGCTCAATTGGCAGAGCGCTGCGCTGCAGTCTCTGAGGTCCCGAGTTCAATTCCCAGCACTGCAAAAATGGGAGAAGGACCTGGCAATCCACTCCCAAAGCAATCCTGAAACAGTCAGCCATTGAAAACCCTATGAGGGTTGCTATGAGTCGGACTCGACTCGACGGCACATAACAACAACAAATAGAGAGAGCCTACAGCCATACCACTGTGGTATCTGATCTGGTCAGATCTCGGAAGCTAAGCTGGGTTGGGCCTGATTAGTGTTGAGTATTTTTAAAATCATATCCCACAAGTAGGGTCCCTCATGACAGCCTGAGGGGCTGACCCCTAGTTGACCCCAAGGCTCATCTTACTCACTCATACCAGCCCCTCCCATCGAGTGAGCAAAGATGGCGCCTGGCCAGCCTGCCATGCCCTAACTACCCTAATTTTGATTGGCTCCTCTCAGCATTTTCAGGTAATAACTGTTTCCACCTGGCAGGTATGTCAGTTTACCTGCTGTACCTGTCAGGTGTGTGCTCTGATTGGCTCAATCCCAACATGTGACCCCTCCAGGACCCTATAAAAGTAGGGCTCCTGGACCCTGTTAAACCTCACCTCTCTGACCGTCCCTCAACTGCTACCTGAACCCCATCACCTGGACCAGCGCTCCCTACTCCAGCAAGATCTTCTAGCAAGCTGGCAGGATCAAGCCCAGGGGCCCCGAAGAGCTGAAGGATCCAAGCAAGCCATGGAGAGCCTCCCAATTCCTCCCATCCTTGGGAAGGAAGGAGGTAGAGAAGGCAAGCTGCGAGAGGCAAGACCAACTGACCTCCACGGAACACCAGCGGCTGTGGCTGTGCCTTTAAGGCTGAGCTGTACCACCACAAAGCCTGCAGCATTCCATTCTGTAGGCTTAGGGTCAGCACTTAAAGGGCATAGAGCTCTGCTCTATAGGGGCTGCTTGCTCCTTGCTCTCCATCAGGGGAGCACCCAATAAACCTTACCTACCCTGTTTACCATCTGAAGGTCTCCTGAAGTCCTTCATTTATGCCACCAGCCAACTTGTTATGTTGTAGGTTTGGCTCTAAATCTATCTGGGCTAGAGCTAAAACCCCAACATAATTGTGGTGCCCAAACGTGGTTAGTAGGACCACACAATATTTTTAACATCTCTTGGTTGTTTTTAGGAGTACCCTAAAAATTTTCTTGGGTCTCCTACTTTTTATTGAGGGACTCCCGAGTTCCCTGAGGAGCTGTAGCTACTTCAGGGGCTCCCAAGACCCCTACATCTCTTAAGAACTAAGGACAACGATTCAGGGACATTTCGACGGTTGGGAATCCATTGGGCCCGTCCACTACAATCCAGGGATTGGTAAGACAGATCTGTGTTTGTCTTGTTTCAGTGTGACCCCATCCCAGCCTGAACATCTAAGCGCCAGGTCTCGTAGCGGGTACTAATATCTCTCCCTATCTGAAGCATCATCCCCTTGTCTGGGGTCATTGTCTATCTGTCTGTCACATAGGAAGGGAAGCACCCCCCTATCCACACATTCCACCCCCCACTTTCTGTCCCTAGGGCAGGACCCTTAAGTCTAGGGCCCTCCCTGCACTGCTCACACTAGGGAATAACCTTTCCCCCCTCCTTACAAAGACCTACAGCATCGCAACCATACAGCAGAAGGGCTGTAGGCAGGGTTGAAGTCCCGTAAGGCCAGGCCACAGGGTCGCCCAGAGGAGAAAGTTTCCATCCGGGGACTGACAGTCACCCGGAGGAAACGGTTTCCGTCTGGGGACAGATAAAGGAACGAGCGCTTGGCTCAGCAACAGGTTCGATAGTGGACAGCTGAGCAGTCCTGAGAAGAAGTTTATTTGGAAAGTGGTCCTGCGAAGGGTTGATCACCTTCATTTGGGGATTTGCCCTATACTAGTGCTTAACTCAGCAAGAGGTCCAAGTGTATGCGGACAGCTGAGCTTTACTTAACCAAGACATTATGGGTTTCTAGTGAAAGCTAGGTGAAAGGAGTCAACGGGGAGGAAACGAGGTTCACTAACCGAGCCCAGAGATGGCACTGGTGACACCCCACCTATTGGCTTGAAAGGGTGATCACACTGCTCTGGAGTGGAGTTAGTTCATCCTCACCTCTGACTCATGGACACTAGCAAGAGAAACCGCACCAGATCTAGGCAGGACTTTTGGATATTGATTTTTGTTTGATGGCTGAACGGACTTTTGAAAAGGTTTAGGACAGACACATGGATTGATCAATTGGCGTTAGATGGTTTATGGATTAGATCAACAGATTAACAGACTTTGTCGAATAGAGCAGATATATTATATTCAATATGGGGAACAAAACATCTTGCTGTTGTACTAAGAACACCAAAGAGGTGGACCCGAAAATAGAAGCCCTCCAATGAATTTTAGTCACCAGGACTAAGGACATCCCTACCCAGGACATTTCTCATTTCTGGGCAAAAGCCATTAGGCTTTACCCAGAATTGAAGAATAATGTCCTGGAGAACCCCGAGACCTGGGTAACCTTTGGCTATGTGGTCACTGCTAACAATGGGGTTAGGAATAAGGGGACGAAGCCCTATTTTAATGCTATTTTGAACGAGCTAAAGAAGGGACCCAACAAAATATCATTAGGGGAAGGCCAATGACCTAGATCCATTGCACCGATAGGAGAGGGACTTTCGTTGAGGCCCGTGTCCAGAGAGGAGGGACTTCTGACAGAAGTTGGACCTCATAGGAATGGACCATTAATGGAAGCCGGGCTCCAGGTATTAACGGAAGGGCCATTGCCCCTACCGGAAACACCTTACCGGGAAGTCAGACCCACGAAGGGAGGGGCTTCCATCGGAAGCCGGACTTAGAGGGGAGGGACTTACCTTGGTACCCAATACAACACAGGGACTATACCTGAACCTGTCCTGCTTTGGGATAGGGCAGAGCCAACACCCAATCAATAGCCACACACCTGGCTATCAGGGGCTAAGCCCCTCAGTCTCCACCCTGGATCCTAACAAATACCCAGCCTACCCACTCAACATCGTCCCCACTCCTGAAAAGCCCCTACTGTGGCACCCTTATGAAAGTAAGGATCTGAAGGACCTTAGGGAGGCAATCCGTGAGGATGGCCCCCATTCAGCATGGACATATGCATTATTAAACACACTCAAAATGAAAATTAACACTGCACAAGATTGGAAGGACATAGTTCGAGCAGTCCTTCCGAGTGCAATGACCATGCAATGGGAGGCATTCTACATGGATGAATGCCAACAGCAGGTCATCCGCAATCAGAACAATGGAGTCCTTATAGGTCTGGATTGTTTGTTGGGCAAGGGCCAAATTTTGGCACAGGCCTACAATAAGCAATGGCACCGGTGAAGAGCTTTGCTCAGGTCCTAACCTGTGCAAGGCGGGCCTGGGATAGGCTCGCATGCAGCGGGACAGCTCCCAGATTAGCTGCTTTACAGCAACGGGCTGACGAGCTGTTCCCAGATTTTGTCAATAGGGTGTCGTGAAGTGTGGAGTACAGGATGGTGAGGACAGACGAGGAGTCCAAGCAGGTGATGCTTAGGACCCTCGTGTGGGATGGCATGTCCCAACCTTGTAGGCAGGTGTGCTAACATATGAAGAACAACAGGGTGAGCGATTGGATAATCACCACCCAAGACATTGGCACATCAGGTCAGTCATCAACCTTCATAGCTCAGGCCATCCAGGACTCAAACAAACAATTGTTGGATTCAAACAAGGCTATGATAAAGACCCTCAACTATATAGTGGCTCCCCGTAGACAGTCCAATGCCCCTACAAACGCACAGTGCTACCAGTGTGGTGGCACAGGGCATTGGAATTCGAACTGTCCCCAGGGAGGCAGATCTAACAAATTCAACCGCCCAACCAACAGATTTACTCGGCCAATGTCTACTTGCCCACAATGCAGGAAGGGACGACATTGGGTAAGGGATTGCCCTAACGAAACTCTGCTCTTCCCACCCAATGCTCCCTGTATACTTTGTAAAAAAGGCAAACATTGGCCTAGGGATTGTTTATAAAAATGCAGTTTAAACTAGGGCTGGGGCAGCTCCCAGCCCCACATACAAGGGAGAGAATGGATGTTAATTGGGCAGTCCCTATTGAGAAAACAGGATTCCCTCCCACTAAGTTGATCATGATAGGGGACCAGATATTCAATTTCACAATTGATATGGGGGCCCAAAAGACAGTCCTGAAGAGGGAGGAGGTCCCCAAATCATGGAAACTAATTAAGCCCCCCCCCCCAGGGCCTAGCGAAGTCACCTGCTGCTCATTTAGAACAGAGCAGGAATTTGAATGGGCCGACATGGAAGGACATAGTGGCAGGTTCCAACCCCTGGTCTCCGACGGAGTTCCATACAACTTATTGGGACAGGACCTCCTAGGGGACATGAGTGTTGTGATTGCCACCGATGGGGTAATAATCACCAATCCAGATCAAGAACCAACACATTGCCCCTGTCCTTTCGTGATTAATCAAATAAGCATTCCCCCTAAAGATCAATCATGTGATTCCCTTGTCATTCCCAAGGAAGATCCCCAGATACCTCTGATTTATGCCTTATTTAATCATGGCAAAATCAAAATTAAATGGAAAGAGGTATCACAATCATGGAAAACGATAAGGGGATTGGGTCCTTATATTCTGAACAAGGATATAAGAGACCCCCAAACCTGGGAAGACTTAATTGAAATTGCAAACTTGACATACAAAGGGAAATCACTCAGAACTTATAAACAGAGACTCAGACAATTACAATAAATTACAAAGACATTAAAACCAAAACAAATGTGCCTAAATGACCCCAATAGTGAGCAAGACAACCCTGTAGTGGAGACGCTATTGGTCAATACAAAATCCCTCACCTAGACTGGATCTCTGATGAACCAGTCTGGGTGGACCAATGGCCACTAAAGAGGGATGAACTGATGGCATTAAAAGGCCTGATACAAGAACAATTATTAGCAGGACACACACAGAAATCCTATAGCCCGTGGAACACTCTGGTGTTCCTACACCATAAAAAGACTGGAAAATGGTGTCTACTGCAAGATCTAAGGTAGGTCAATAAAACCTTAAGATCTTGGTGGTGCCCTCAAAGAGGGTTGCCATTACTATCTGCCATACCTGTGGGCTATTCCATTCTGGCGGTGGACCTGAAGGATTGCTTCTTTTGAGTCCCCTTATATCCAGAGGACTGTAAGAGGTTTGCGCTCACAGTGCCCAATTTTAATAACAAGGGGCCTGTGGAATGCTGTGAGTGGCTATGCCTCCCCCAGGGCATGGCTAACAGCCCAGTGATTTGCCACAAAGCTGTGGCCACTGCCCTGAAACCCATCAGGGGAGAGGGAGTCCAGCTATATCACTACGTGGACGACCTCCTCATAGCCACTCCCAATTCAGATGCCCTGCCAGAATTGGAAAAAAGGCTTATAGATTGCCTAACAAAAGCTTCCTTCTCAATATCAAAGGATAAAATCCAAAGAACATTGCCCATTAATTTCCTTGGGTCAACGATCACCCTCAATGGAGTAAAACCTCAAAAGCCCCAGATAACACTCCCTGAACAACTAACTCTGAATAGCCTCCAGAAATTTTGTGGGCATGTCAACTGGCTCTGGCAATGGTTGAAGATTCCTACATCCGATCTTTAGCCATTGTTTGACTTATTAAAAGGTGATAAGAGCCCATCATCACCAAGGACCCTTACACCGGAGGCGAAATTGGCTATATCCAAACTGCAGGAGGATATAAACAATTCAGAACTAAAACAATACAACCCAAAAGAGAAATTATATGTCCTCCTGTTCAACACCTCGCCCACAATCGTAGGAGCGATATATCAAAACAAGGGGCCCATTGAGGGCTTGCACACATCGATAGGAAGCAGCCCACGACATCTTGATGAGATCCAGGCTATGGCAAAGATGGTAAAGCAGACTAGACTTAGATGCTTGCAGGTTTTCGGAACAGAGCCAGATGAAATAGTGATGCCATACCCGTTAGCAGATATAGATTGGCTGCTATGGGAATACTCCAGCTTTGCACGGGCTTGCCTCAACTTCTCAGGACAATTAGGTTGCCATTATCTGAAAACTCATTGGATTGCCTCCCTTAAGAACCTGCCTTGGCTTCCTCCAAAGGTATTTGTGAAGGAGTCTTTGGAGAATGTCAAAGTAGTGTTCACAGAGGAGGGGGAGAATGGAGCGGCTATAGTAGTCTATGCCCCCAAGCTAGAAGAGATTTTATGTCAGCAGGCTATTCCATTGCCAGAGAGGTCCATTCAATTTAAAGAATTATATGCTACTATGTGGGCCATAGAAAATGTAAGTGAGCCATTCAATTTATACACTGACAGCTTATACGTAGCCAACTTGCTACTGTGGCTGGGATGTTCTTTTGTCCGCCTCAATAGCAACCCTTTATCACCTTTGATGGTAAAGGTGGCATCATTGCTGGCTACACGCTCACAACCCATTTTCTTGGAGCACATACGCAGTCATCAGCCACTTCCAGGTTTTTTAGCGGAAGGAAATGCACAGGCAGATTTATTAGCCTCAAATTCGGATGTTGTACAAATAGGCATGGCTAACCCTCAAGACCTTCATGATTTGACACACGTGAATGTCAGAGGACTTAAAAAATTATTTCTGAACATACCTCCATGGCAATTGAAGCAAATTGTCCGGAGTTGCTCCCAATTCTCGGCTTTAATTCACGCTCCACCTTTGTAGTCCATGGTAGTGAACCCAAGGGGGCTCAAATCCAATTCTATCTGGCAGATAGATATTTTTCATCATAGCCCATTCAGTAGGCTGAAGTATGTTTTTGTGACGATTGATACATACTCTAAATTCATTTGGGCTACCTGCCAGACTGGGGAGTCCACTAAGAAGTTAATACATCACCTATTTGCTTGCTTTGCAGTAATGGGGCTCCCCAAAGCAATCAAAATGGATAATGTTCCCGCCTTTACCAGCCACTTGGATGAGAGACCGCCTGGGAACACAAGGTGCTGTAGGCTTGGAAGAAGGACCCCACAACCCACTCCCAAAAATCAATCTGTCATTGAAAACCTTATGAATAGCACAGAAGCACAGCAATAATGTTTCATGTGTTGTACATGAGTCAAATACCAACTCTATGACACTTAACAACAATAACAACAACAATAGAAGAGAACTTCCATTTTGATTAGGGATCAGTGACAACCAAACTCTTTGCTTATATTTTACCTATCTAATGGATGGAGGAATTTTCCTTAGATTAGTTTACAACATTTTTTTTTTCCTTTTTGAGTGGGAGATGCACAAAGTATTTCACTGGGAGAAATCTAGGTTTTGGAAAGGTTGTGTTCCTTTCTGTAAATTTCAGGGGAAAATTCATTTTCATACCATTTCCCAGCTCCTAGAGGCTGCCTGGATCTCTTGGCCCATTGTCACTTTGCATCTAAAAGGATACTACATCACCAACTCCTTCTCTACATTACTTGGGGCAAGTCACTTAAAAGCTCTAAGGAGCAGGAATGACCTGTACCATTCCTGGGTTCTTCCATAGGTTTGTCACTTTCCTCCCAGTGGAACTCCAGAATGAAGTCAAGAGAGGGACCACACCTCACGTCTTTCCCTTACCCTTTAATGAGCTGGAGTGTCATGGTGTGTGCAGCATCCACAGGAGTAGCAGTCTGCCAGGACAGGCCTGGCCTTACTTCCCCCATTCCTTCCTTTGTCTACAGAATGCAAAAGAGACCCAACCCTTGTCCTCAGGGAGACCTTGAAGGTAGGGAAAACCAACACAAGGAAGCTAATCAGAAAATCTCCCCTTATTAAATGCCTAAAAGAAGGTTTTGAAACACCAAACATGGGAGCCAGGAGAGCCTTCTCTAAGGAACTGCCATGTAAACTGGAAGCCAAGGATGACCAGGAGTTGGCTCTTGGGGCAGGGAAGAGCTGTTGGCATAGGGAGGTGGTCTGAAGAAGGAAGCGGGAGAATGGCATGTGGCTGAGGCAGAGGGACCAGTGGGGAAGTGATACAGGACAGGGTTGGACAGTGGGCCCCAGATTTTAAGCCTCCATCAAGGATTTTGTTCTTAATCTCAAGAGCTATGAATGTTCACTGATGGATTTTTTAAAGCATTATAAACATTTTTTTATTGTGGCAAAAAAAAAAAAAAAAAAAAAAAGCCAGCCAGCCATGTCCAGTCCAGTCTTTCTCACATTGCATTACCCTGACTCTGACTCTGTGGTCTTTCCTTCCCATTTAAGGGCCCTTGTGATTGCTTTAAGCTCACCTGGATAATCAGGGGTAAGCTCCCCATCTCCTGGTCAGCTGATCAACAACCTTAGTCCTGTTTGCCATCTTAACTCCCCTTTGCCATATAATGTCATCCATTCACAGTTTCCAGAAATTAAAAGGTAGAACTCAGTGGAGGACCATGATTTTGGCTTCCACAGCACTGAACACATACTTCTTAACTGACTGACTGACTTACTAAGTAGCAAGAGAAGAATAAATTTTGAGAGGGAAGAGATGGTGAACAGTATCAAATTATCCTGAGCTCAAGAAGGATGAAGACTAAGAAATACACTCAGGACTTGATAACCTGGAGGGCACTAGTGGTCTTTGAGGACACATTTTAGCAGCTTGTTGGCTTTGGAAATCAGATTTCAGGAGATTATTTAGTGACCTGGGCTGAGGAAATAAAGGCAGGGAGTTTAAATTGTATTTTGAAGTAAGCATAAAGACAGCTATAGAACAGAGTCAGACGAATAGTAGAATTCCTATAAGGATTTACTGTTTTATTAAGATAGAAGATAGAATTTATAGGTCAGGATAAAAGAAGTAATATACAGAGAGATATAAAAACATTCAAAAGAGAAGATGGATCAATTTTTTTTGAGGTATATGGGGACTGAACCCAGGGCCTTGTGCATAATTTGCAAGCACTCTACCACTGACCTGTACCTCCAGCCCCTTTTTTATTTTTACTTTTTCTTGATACAGGGTCTTGCTAAGTTATACCTTGAACTGGTGATCCTCCTGTCATTACCTCCTGGGTTGCTGAGACTACAGCTATGTGCCACCATGCCGACCGTGTATTTCTTTCTTTGTTTCCTTTCTCTTTTCTTTTCTTCTCTTCTCTTCTCTTCTCTTGTCTCTCTCTCTTTCTTTCTCTTTCTTTCTTTCTTTCTTTCTTTCTTTCTTTCTTTCTTTCTTTCTTTCTCTCTTATTCCTCCTCCTCCTCCTCTTCCTCCTCCTCCTATTCCCCTTCTTCATTTTGAGACAGGGTCTTGCTATATAGCCCAGGCTTGCCTGGAACTTGTTATGTAGTCCAAACTGGCCTCGAACTTGTGACTCCCCTGCTTCAGCCTCCCCAGTGATGAGAGTATAGTCATGAGTCTAAATGCCCAGCAGGTAGATCACTATCTTGCAGAAGCAAGAGAGGTTAGACCACTATCATAGCCTTAAGAAAAAAGGAAGTGGGATAATTCTCTCTCTGTAAATAAGAGGCAGAAAGGATTAGTGAAGGGCCAGGGACAAGTAAAGAGGAGAATAGAGATGAGAGGATTTAAGTTAGAAAATCTTAATTTCATTTGTAAGTAATAGACCTTGGTACCTAAAGATAGTAGACAGTGGAGACATTTGGGTCATGGAGAGAACAGAAGAGGCTTGGGCTAGATCCTAGAGGACAATAGGGAAGGTTCACTATCCACAGATATGTGACATATGTGACCAGCAGTGCAGCTGACAGAGAATAAGTGAGACAACATGCCTTTAAAGTGATCCTGGAATGTCTACATTTTCCTAGCAAACAGACACCTATGATCAGAGAAAGATGATCAGAGAAATTAGAAAGTTAGGTTTCATAGGCTCTGAAGGACAACAGCTGTGTGGTGGAAAAGTAAGATGCACACAGCCTGCTCCTGAAAACATTGCGTGAACAGCTGGTCACACCATCCAGCTTGGACACAGAGGGATATGATTGAGCACAAGGGTAATGGACTTTGAGAACAGGACAAGCATGGAGGCAATGATGAGGAAACTTAGGCTCAGCAGGAGTGAATGACTAAGATGTGAAGAAGGACAAGGGGGTTCTGGAGAAAAAAAGAATGGAGCTAGTCCTGGAAGTAGAGTAAAAATGGAACAGAAATGGTGGTAAAAGGAGAATCCACTTAAGGAGCCATGGTAGAAGAAGGCTGAGGGAATCATCTATATGAACACTAAAGGAGGGTAGGACTGTAAGGAAAGGTTAAAATGCTGACAGGAGAACAAGCCTATGAAAAATGGAAAATTGGAAAGCAGTAGATGACATAGAGTTTTTAAAAAGAGATTATTTAAAGATGATCATCTAATAATGGCCTGAAACTGAGGTGTGTGGGGGGGAACGAGGATGATATTGACTCTTTTCTCACCCTAAACAGTCTTAGAGAAGCAATCATTTAATACACCCTTAAGCAGCCAATATGTAACTGATGCTGGATTAAGAGGTCAGCCTATAGTGGACAGATATAGTCTGCCCTTTTACTTTATAATATAGTGGAAAGACATAATTAAAAATCATGGTAAGAGCTATGAAGAAACCAGGGACAATTCTCAAAACATTCTTGCTTGGTTATATTTATTCTGTAATATCAAGAATGCCATCAGTTTTCTGTCAGCTTGCCATACTGTGGGGGCTTGCAGGTTGCTGTGATGCTGAAGGCTATGCTACTATTATGTCAGATACCAGCAGGGCCATTCATGGTGGACAGGTTTCGGTTGAGCTTTCAGACTAAGAAAGGAAGAAGGATGTGGAGACTTACACCTGAAACAATTAGCCATTGAAAACCTTATGAAAGCAGAGAAACACTATCAGATTTGGTGCTGGAAAATGAGGTGCCCACACTTGAAGGCATTCAAAAAAGGACTGGGGAAGAGTTGCCTCCTCCAAGTAGAGTTGACCTTAATGACAGGGATGGAGTAAAGCCCCAGGTACCTCTGTTTGCTGATGTGGCATGATATTAAAGGATGTAAAGATCCATTAATAACTGAAATGTGGAATGTATGCAAAATGAATCTAGGAAAATTAGAAATTGTCAAATGTGAAATGGAGCACATAAACATCAACATTCTAGGCATCAACAAACTAAAATGGATTGGTATGGGCCACTTTGAATCAGGTAATTGTATGGTCTACTATGCCTGGAATGATAACCTAAAGAGAAATGAGGATGCATTCATCATCAAAAAAGATATCTCAAGATCTGTTCTCAAATACAATGCTGTCAGTGAGAATAATATCCATACACCTACAAGGAAGGCCAGTTAAAATGACTATTATTCAAATTTACATACCCACTACTATGACACAAATGAAGAAAAGGAAGATTTTTACCAGTTTCTGCAGTCTGAAAATGATTGAACATGCAATCAGATTGTACTGATAATTCCTGGTGACAGGAATACAAAAGTTGGAAAGAAGGAAGAAGGCTTAGTACTTAGAAAATATGGCCTTGTTGTCAGAAACAATGCTGGAGATCACACTGTAGAATTTTTTCAGGCCAATGACTTTTTCATTGCAAATACATTTTTTTCACCAACATGAACAAGAATTATAAACATGGAATTCACCAGATGGAACATTTAGTAATCAAATGGAGTATATTTATGGAAAGAGATAATGGAAAATCTCAATATCATAAGTCAGAACAAGACCAGGTGCTGATTGTGAATCAGACCATGAAGTGCTCATATGCAGGTTCAAACAGAAACTGAACAAAATAAAAATAAGTATATGATAGCCAAGTATGACTATGACCCTGAGTAAACTCCACCTGAGTTCACAGAACATCTAAAGAACAGACTTTATGTGTTAAACACTAATGATCAAAGACCAGGTAAATTGTGGTATGACATCAAAGACATCATTCATGAGGAAAGCAAAACATTATTTAAAAAGATAAGAAAAAAGAAATGACCAAATTAAATATCAAAAGAGAATCTTAAAATTGTCCTTAAGTGTTGAGTAGCTAAAGTAAAAGGAAGACATGATGAAGATAAAACACTAAACAGAAAATTTCAAAGGGTAGGTTGAGAAGACAGAATCAAATATTATAATGACATATGCAAAGAGCTGGAGATAGAAAACCACAAGGGAAGAACACACTCTGTTTTTCTCAAGCTTAAAGAATTGAAGAAAATATTCAAGCCTTGAGTGGCAATAGTGAAGGATTCTCAGGGAAAATATTAAACAACGCAGGAAACATCAAAAGAGGATGGAAGGAATACACAGAGTAATTAAAACAAAAAGAGTTGGTGGATAATCAAAACTCATTTCAAGAGGAGGCATATGATCAGGAACCAATGGTACTGAAGGAAGAAGTGGAAGCTTCCTTGAAAGAACTGGGAAAACACAAGGCTCCAGGAATACCAAGGAAACACAAGGCTCTTGATGTTTCAACAAGAGAGATGTTTCAACAAACAAATGCAGCACTGGAAATGCTAACTTGTTTTTGTTGAGATTTGAAAGATAGCTATGTGTCCAACTGACTTAGAAGAGATCCATATTTGTGCCTATTCCCACGAAAGGGGTCCAACTGAATGTGGAAATTATTGAACAATATCATTAATATTTCATGCAAGTAAAATTTTGCTAAAGATCACTCAAAAGTGACTTAAGTAGTATTTTAACAGTAGTTCAGTTGGTAGAGTGCTACTCTGTGTTCTCTGGTGCATTTGGTTTAATTCCCAGCACCACGGCACCACAGAAATGGTAGGATAAGGCAATTCACCCCCAAAGCAATCCTGAAACAGTCAGCCACTGAAAACCCTATGAGGGTTGCTATGAGTTGGACCTGACTCGACACTACCTAACAACAACAACAAGAACAACAACAACAACAACAGCTGGAAAGTCAAGCCAGATGCAGAAGAGAGGGTGGAACCAGGGACATCATTACTGATGGCAAATTGATATTAGCTGAGAGCAGAGAATATCAGAAAGATGTCTATGTATGTTTTATTGACTATGCAAAGCATTTGATTATGTGGATCATAACAAATTATGGGTAATGTTGCAAAGAATGGGAATACCAGAACAATTAATTGTACTCATGAGGAATCTGTATATGGAATAGGAAGCAGTCATTGAAACAGAACAGTGAAACACTGCACTTTAAAGTCAGGAAAGGTGTGCATCAGGGCTATATCCTTTCACTGCACATCTTCAATCTCTATGCTGAGCAAATAATCCAAGAAACTGAATTTTATGAAGAGGAATGCAGCATTAGGATTGGAGGAAGACTCATTAACAACCTGCATTATTCAGATGATACAACTTTCCTTGTTGAAACAGAAGAGGATTTGAAACATTTGCTGATGAAGGTCAAAGAACACAGCCTTCATTATATGTTAACAAAACAAAAATCCTTATAACTGTGTCAGTACACAACTTCATAATAAATGGAGAAAAGATTGAGATTGTCCAGGATTTTGCTTTACTTATTTCTATAATCAACACCCAAGGAAGCAGCAGTAAAGAGATCAAAAGACACATTACCTTGGGAAAAGCTGTTACAAAAGAGCTCTTTAAAGTGTAAAAAAGTAAAGATGTTACATTGAAGACTAAATGGGCCTGACTCATACCACGGTATTTTCAGTTGCATCACATGCTTTTGAAATCTGGATGGTGAGTAAGCAAGACAGGAGAAGAGTTGATGCTTTTGAATTATGGTGCTGGAGATGAATATTGAATATACCATGGACTCCATAAAGAATCAACAGATTCATCCTAGAAGAAGTGCAACCAGAGTGTTCCTTGGAAGCAAGGATGGCTAGACTGTATCTTATGTATTTTGGACATATTGTCAGGAGGAACAATTTCTTGCAGGACATCAGGTTTGGGAAAGTGGCAGGTCAACCAAAAAAATGAACACCTTCAAATAGATGGATTGACATTTGTCTGTACCAGTGTACTTAAACATAAAAAAAGATTGTGTGCATGGTACAATGTTGGGGAGTGTTTTGTTTTATTGTACATAGTGTCACTATGAGTCAATCCCTAATTGATGGCACCTAACTACAACAATATCAAAAGTGAGGCATACTGATGACTCACAGCCTGAACAATCTTTGTTAAACATAATACCAGGTCATATTTTTCTTTTCTTCAAACCCTTCTCATTGCTGATACTTTGCATTAACTCTAGATGCCTTAGAAAAATCTAAAAGGCCCTATGTGATCTGTTTCTTTATCTCCCTCCAAACTCTTCTCTTCCCATTTCCCTCCCTTGTTTCCCATTGCAGTCACCTGTTTGTTGTTTTTTTTTTTTTTTAACTTATTGCCCCTCCAGGCCCCTATAATCTTTTCAAAGAGGCCCTCATTGATTTCCCTCACCATGTTATGATTGTTTTCACAGTGCTGGGAATGGAACCCAAAAACTTGAGCATAGCAGGCAAGTTTTCTACCTTTGAACTGCAGCACCACCCCTGCCCTGTTTTCTTTGATTCCTCCATCCTACTCCCCAAATCTCATTTGCCAGCGAGACCTATCATTTCTGCAACTTAAATACCTTCCTTGTCCCATGTTTACTTTGCTACTTTGCCACCTCTACATATTACTCTGGGGCCAGGATTTAGCTCAGTTGGTAGAGCGCTGCTCTGCAGTCTTTGAGGTCCTGCATTTGATTCTCAGCACTGAAAAAATGGGAGAAGGATGTGGCAATCCACTCCCAACACAATCCTGAAACAATAAGTCATTGAAAACCCTATGAGGGTTGCTATGAGTCAAACATGATGTGATGGCACCTAACAATAATTAATATATCACTCTAGTGATAGCACTATCTCATTAATAACAATAATTTCCAGTCTTATTCTAGAAGGCTGATGGGAGGTCAGCTGTCCCTTTTCAAGGAACCCTATGCAGGCAAAATCAAACTGAGACATCTGGTTCTGGATGGACCTTCCTATTCATGGCTATCAACTTGTGCTCAGATGGAAGCTGACTTTTCCTGACCTTCCAGCAGAGAATGGACAGGACTTACAGACTGTATGCACCTATTAATTGTGCTTACATTTGTTAGATTCTAGCATATCTAAAACACAGTGCTGTCCAGTGAAGAGGTTCATCTAGGGCTTCTGTGTCAAATATTCAAAATCTAGCTTTACCATTTATAAGTTTTGTGGACTTTCACTAGTGGCTCTGCCTCCTTCTGTCTCAGTGTTCTAAGAAACAAAATGGAAACAATGCCTGCTATGAAGTGGCAAAAGATAGAAATGCTAAGCAGTATGCCTGGCCATTTTGGACATTTAGCTAATGTTAATTCATCCATTTTGTTTTCCCCTGATTTTTCCTAGGAAACAGGGCTGTAAATCCCTGAAAATGATCTCAGGCATTCTGAACCATGATCATCATGGGCATAAGGATTGTCCCATGCAGTAACTCCAAATTCAATCCACATGGCTCATCATACATGGGAAAATGGAGTTTGGTAATTCCCCAATTCTGAAGAACATTACACATGTTCTTATTTGCACTATTACATCATGTTTATTTTTGCATTTCAAAGAATCACACTATTGCTCCGGGCTGGAAGAACTCTTAGAGGTAATTTTGTGATATATAGAAATAACACTGTGGTGCAGTCAGGGATAAAGATTTGAGTTTTTCAGAGGGGCTGGTCACTTGTCTCCTGGCCCCTGCCTCGCCTACCCCACTGCGAGGCTAAGCTTCCAGGCAGGATGAATCAAGGCTTCCTTGGAGCATGCCTGCATCTTAATAGGTAATTATTGTTTTACCAGCCACTCATTTTGTTTTGCTTAATGTTCTTAGAGCTGCTGTCCTTCCTTTTAAGCAATAAGGGAAGATCATCAGTGAAGAAATAAGGAAGTGCATGAAAAAGCCAAGAGGTTTGAGGGAGAAAGAAAGGGAGCTATGGAGCCCTTGGTCTCTTCAAGACACTTCAATGAAACGACATAACCCTGCAGCAACTTTGGAAACTGATACATGTACTTTCATGATTATGTGGAGTTAGACTGTAGGATAGTTTCTGAGTGAATTCAGTACTACCAAGAAATTCAATAATGGGGTAAACCAGAATGGTGAATTAAATAATATTTATGAAATAATCTTAAAAATGTGCATGATGATTAGCTGTATGTTATTATTTGCTTCAAAATTTTGACTTTGCAGATGAAAACCCTAAACCTGAGAAAATTTATGTGGTTTGGAAAATGGCAAACCCTACTTCAGGGTGATTTTATGAGGACTAAATGAGATGCAAAGCACTTGGCTTAGGCCCCAGTCTATGGTAAACATTCAACACATGTTATTGATTATTATTACTGTTATTATTCTGCCTGTACTGTTGATGCTGCTAGTGGTCATTGAAGAGCCATGTGGGAGACTACTAATTCCCAGTCCAGGCTGATTTTTTTTTTTTTTTTTTTGCTATACCTTGTTTTCCCATTACCAGTAATTTTATTTTCAAAGCTGCTGTTAATCTCATGGTATCAAAAGTTCTTAAAAGGCAAATTTAATGGAATAGATTATAAAAAATAGATCTGAAGTAAGATTATGAAAATTTTAAAAACAACAAAAAATTTAACATTTTGATTTAATTAAATGCATCATCTCAGTAACAGTAAAAATGGTCAGCTAGAATTTACAAATGAGATAATTCATTTGAATACCCATTAACTCTATTACTCTTAATGTATAAACTAACACTTGCCTTAATTTAGGCATTTAGTTAGGATTTAGTTAGGGTTTATTTATTTTATCTGTATGGAGTATTTGTTCTTCTTTCTTCTTTCATTCATTCTTTTTCTTTTCTTTCTTTCTATAATTATAGGTTGACAGAGAGTCTTACAAATATTTTGCAAGTGCTCTACCACTGGGCTGAATCTCCAGCCCATTTTTTATTTTTTATTTTGTGTCAGGGTCCCTTTAAGTTATGCAGACTACTTCTGGCCTAGACCTTTCGATCTTCCTGCCTCCACCTCCCAAAACTGCTGTGTTACTGTGCCCGACTTTCATTCATTCTTCATTCAGAAAACTGTTATGGATTGCCTGTTATGTGATAGGCACAGTCCTACTTAACATTTATATTTACTGGGTTTAGAACAACTATGTTGTAAGGGAATGGGAAAGAATTCTCCTGAAAGAGAAGACACAGTGCTGTTTACAAAGCGTACATATGAAAGGCCCTACAAACAATGATAAAATATCCTATTAACAAGGGGAAAATGAGAGCAATTGGAAGGAGGCAGAATCAAGGAGGATTGATTTAGTTAGGATTGTCTTCAGTTAATCCCTAAAGTCTTCCTGGAGAAAGAGGAAGCTATACACAGATGTCTCGTAGGTGGAAATGGACATGAGACAACAAGACAAGGAGAGACTAGGTCAGGGATATCCTGAGGCACAGTGGCCCAGCACATATATATCTGCTACTTGCCTTTGTTTCCTGCACTGCAGGGATCTTTGATTACAAATGTTGTTACAGAAATATAGCAATTTTGCACATTTCCTTAGTGCTAATCTACTTCCCCTATGTGTCTGTCAGCTTGTGCTGTGGGGGCTTTGTGTGCTGCTCAGTTGGTTGAGCGCTGCGCTGCAGTCTCTGAGGTCCCGAGTTCAATTCCCAGCACCGCAAAAATGGGAGAAGGGCCTGGCAATCCATTCCCAAGGCAATCCTGAAGCACTCAGCCATTGAAAACCTTGAGGGTTGCTATGAGTTGGATACCCGCTCGAAGGCACACAACAACAACAACAACATGGTGCTGAACTCTATGCCTTTGGTGTTTCAGATACCAGCAGGACCACTCATGTTGGACAGCGTTCAGCTGAGCTTCCAAACTAAAACAGACTAGGGAGATGGACTGGGCAGTCCACTCCTGAAGCAATGAGCCATTAAAAACCCTATGAATAGCAGAGAAACACTGTCACATATAGTGCCAGAAAGTGAGCCTTCTAGGTTGGAAGGCACTCAAAAAATGACTAGGGAAGAGTTGCCTCTTCAAAGTATCATTGACCTCAATGAGGGGAATGGAGTAAAGCCTTTGAGACCTTCTTTTGCTGATGTTTGTTGTTGTTAGGTGCCATCGACTCATAACAACCATATGTCCAATGAAACAAAAGAGTCCCTGACACTGTGCCATTCCTGGCACTGTATCTGTGCTTCTCTGCTATTCATTGGGTTATCAATGGCAAATTGTTTCAGGATTGTATCCTATTGTGGGCTGCCAAGTTCTTCTTCTGTTTTTGTGGTGCTAGGGATCAAACCTAGGGCCTCATATAGTGCAGAGCAGCATTCTACAACTGAGCTAACCCCTAGCTTTTTGCTGATGTAATATGACTCAAAATGGGAAGAAACATAGTGACTGCAACAATGCGATCAAACATAAGAAGATGGTGTCATGGCATAATGTTGGGTAGTGTTTTATCCTGTTGAGTCATATTTGACTCAATGACACCCAACAACTACAACAGTCTCTACTTAATCTTTTATATATCTTTGAAGAAACTACCCAGTGTTTACTAAAGAGAAGCTCCCTGTCTTCAGCTATGGCTACCTGTAACACTTACTATTCATCAACCACCCAGGTGTTCAAGAGAAGGTCACTACCTAGGATAGTTGCTTTGGAACTTGGTCCTGACCAGACCACTGTTTTGTCATGGGCCTTGTTGTGAGAGTCATCCAGAACATGGTTAATTTGCTATCATTATTACTCAAGCTTCTCCAGAGAAACAGAAGACACACACACACACACACACACACACACACACACACGTATTGGCTGGCACAATTATGGAGACAGAAGGCTCTGCTTGTTGGAGACTATAAAGGCCAGTGCAGTAATTTAAAGCCTAAGAGGTGGAGAGTCAATGGTGTAGATTCTGATTGGAGTCTAAGGATCTGAGAACCAGGAATGCTGAAGGCAGAAGATGAATGTCCTAGTTCAAATAGGCACAGAGAGCGTAAATTCTCCTTTCTTCCAACTACATGTTCTATTCAGGCTCTCAACAGATTTGCTTATGTACATCCCCACTGGGAGAGCCATACTTTTAACTCAGTTTATCTCTTCAAATGCTAATCTCTTTCAGAAATACCCTCACAGGCATACCCAGAAATAAATTTCAGCCAGATATCTAGGTATCCCATGGTCCAGTAGAATTGACACATAAAATTAATGATCACACCGCCTAAGGTAAAATAACACATAATCTGCATCCAAGCACACCATATAAAATAGCAGTGATATTCTAGGGCAGAGGATAATTGTTATTAATATAAGCTGTTAGAGTTTATAAGGCTTCTTCATTATTAAATTTAATACGTCACAGTGTATGTGTATCAATATTGATTTTATTACATAGATGAGGAATTTGAAATTCAGAATGCTAAGTGACGTCTCCTGAATAACATGGGTAGAGGTTGATGGAGCCCAAACCTGAAACCCCATTTTATGACTCATCACAACTGTCAGCCTAATTGACAGGTAAAAGATTATTTACGTTGACATATAAATTACATTAAAACTTATATATCTTAAGTGTACACCTTGGCATAATTTTCAATATGAAAAACTCATGCAAGTACCACCTATATGAAGATTTATAATGAGAGAATTCCCTCTTGTGCATTCATAGTTGATGTCCCCTGGCCTTCAAAGATGACCACCCTTTTCTGACCCCTCATATTATAGCTTAGCATTGCCTGTTCTCAAATTCATTACTGATAGAATCATGCAGCACATACTTTTTCATCTGCCTGGATTTCTTTTTTTCAATGCAATGGTTTTGAGATTCATTCATGTTGGCATGTGGAGCAATAGTTCTTTTCATTGTTGTATGGTATTCAATTATCTGAACATCCCCAACTTATTTATCCATTCAACTGTTGATAGGCATCTAGATTGTTTCTAAGTTTGTCCTATTATGAGTTGAGTTGTTACAGACATTCTTGTTTAAGTCTTGCAGTGGACAGATTCACATTTCTCTGGGTATATGCCTAAGAGTGGACTTGTTGGGTTACAAGGCAAGCATATTTTACCTTTTGTAGATACTTCCAAAGGGCTGGGATTTAGCTCAGTGGGTAGAGTGCTGCGCTGCAGTCTCTGAGGCCCAAGTTCAATTCCCAACACTGCAAAAATGGGAGAAGGACCTGGCAATCCACTCCCAAGGCAATCCCAAAGCACTCAGCCATTGAAAACCCTATGAGGGTCGCTATGAGTTGGATACCGACTTGATGGCACCTAACAACAAGAACAACAAGATACTTCCAAATAGATTTCCAAAGAGGTTGTACTAATTTATATTCCTACCATCATTGTAAGACACTCCCATTTACTTCATATGTTTGCAAATGCTTGATATTGATGGCATTTGAAATTTTAGCCATTCTAGTGGGTGTCTTAAGACAGATCCTCAGTTTGGCATAGAATTTAGCCATTCTTATTCTCACTTATTTTAGCCACATAGTGTTTCTTTCAGTCCTAGCCCTGGTTAGGGAATGGGGATTGGTGGGCCTGATACAGAGTTTAATCATTTTTGTCAGGTTTGGCTACAACACTGATTCTAGCTGGATCCTTGTTCCTATGTTTTAAACTTCTGTTGTGTAAACTTGGCAATTTATGAGCCAGTATGGAGCTCTGCTTCTCATTTATAGGATGGAAATTATAGAGCAGCTACTCTAAGTCTTATTGAGCTCCATTGATCTGCCATTTCTCTTAGACACCTTATGCATTTACCCCTTTTAAGTTCCTTCCCATATTTCTTCAGACATCCTTCTTAGTCCTCCCAAATTTAGGAATTTCTGTCTTACTTTTAATCCATCCCTATCATTTTTATTTATGTAAGTTGACAACCTTCCTAAAACTTACTCATTTCTACTATATTTTTGACCCAAAATTCTTGCCTTTTCTGAACGATCTTGGACACTTCTAAAATGTTACTGAGCTCTTTTCCCATTGTCACTTGTGAGCATATTGGTAAATCTGATGGTTTCTTTTAGGGGTTGCTACTATACAATATCTCTGTAGCACTGGCACCATTCCTTCTTAAATTCCTTCTCTACTAGAAAGGGTTGGTCTCTTTCCTTGTTCCCTCCTTTCTTTCTTCCAACTCACTGTCATCCCCTTCTTCCAAACTCTCTTCTGCCTCTCAGAGTGGAAGGAGTGAAATTGAATCTTCCAGAATTCTTCCAACAGAGTTCTGGGTTAGATTCTGCCACAGAAAAGCAGTGCGTGAGATTTGGAAGGTAGAAGAAAGAAAAAGCCATGTATCTTTGGTGGCAGTTGCAGGCAGACTTGTGGCAGTCAGTAGACACAGATTTGCAGTCAGTCATTACTGAGACAGCACCTGCAAACCACTGCTTTGGCGCTGTAGGTACGAAATCACTAGCAAGGGCTTTTCCGTGATCCCCATCCATCTAAATTTCCTGAAGGCCAATGGTGGTCCCTCTTTAACCTGGCTTAGTTAGGTAAGACATCACCAAGAAATATAATTGTGACACAAGCAATGTCCAAAAGTTGTGTAAATCCCTAATTATTAATATTATATTGCAACTTGAAATAACACTTTCTGGGTTCAGGCTAGACAAACTCTTGAAATAAATCTCAGTGGCTTAAAACAATCCATGTTTAAGTTACTTCTTAGTCTAATGGAGGTAGGGGTGTGTGCTAGGGGGAATGAGGGACCCTGCCTGAAAGAACCATTCAAGAACTTAAATGGATGGAGCTCTTGACATCTTTAGTGTGGATTCAAGTAGACTTGGGCTTTGGCAACCAGCGTGGAAACAAGGAAAAAGTTCAAACATAGTGATCTCATGTATCAAGCCTATCTTGACACACTTCATTTCTTCCCATATTCTACTAGTAAGTCATAAAAGCCAAACTGATTGCAAGAGGGTCTTGTTTTACTTGTTTCAAGTCTTAGATGCTGGCGTTTCTCATGGTTCCAAAATCAGATCTCTTCTTTTTTCTTTCTGTGCACTCACCCTGAAGAGTTCTTAACTATTGATGTTACTACAACCCAGCCTCTGCTTCTGGTTTCCACTCCTCCTGGAATGTCTTTTTACCTTTGTCCCTCTGGTGAGTGTCCTTGAAGCCATACATGATACCAGCTTTTTGAAATTGTTCCTGTGCACCATAGGCACAAATCCCTATATTAACTTCTCAATATGTAGTTAAGTGCTCATAAAATATTATTAAAATGAATTGATATATATAGCAGAAATATGGATAAATTTACATAAGTGAACAGTACTCCTAGGCATTTCTCAAGTATAATTCTTATTGAAATAAATTATAGATACAAATTAATCAAATTAATATAATATTGATATTCACATAAAAAATTCATGTTTAGGAATGTTGATGATCAGCATTTAATGTATATTTGTAAAATGAATGGATTAACAATAATTAATGATTAATATAAGGCATTCACATAGAAATGCTGAAATAATTTCTCCATAAATTTTGTCTACAATTTGTAAGATTCTTATAGGAGCTTTTTGTGCAGTTGGCTTTCATTGGTGAGGCACACAATCAGTGCAGATCTTCCTGACTCATAGGTTTTCTGCCATATTCATCTGCTGTCACTTGGATTTCATCTTCCTACCTCTTATTCTGCTCTCTCCTCCTCCAAAGATTCCTCCTGTCATTCTTCCTAATTTATTTCCATCTTTATTGAGCTTCCAAGGTTGTGACAGCAAGAAGAGAGAAAGAAACAGGAAATCCATGGAGGGACAAATACTTTTCCTCCATAAATCTCAATTCTTGAGCCCTTTTCTCTTCTCCAGGCTGTGACTTCTAACAAATTTTTACAAGCACTGGTTTATTTAGGCAAGACATCACCAAGAAATATAATTGTGACACAAGCAAAGTCCATAATTTGTCTAGGGGCTATTATCTTTTCTCTGAATTAGTACTAGATCAATACCCTACTAAGCTGTCAGGGGCATTGCATTGAAGTGATGTCTTTGTAAACAAATAAACTAAAATTCTATCCAGTTTACTAGGTATTCTGTTTGGCAATGAAAAAGGAGTCAGACAAAGCAATTAGATTCTTTTTGTTGCTGTTGTTCTTCCTATGTTTATATTTACACATCTATGTACTCATTCTACAAATATTTACTGGGTGCCTACTATGTGTGGGACATTACAGCTTTTGGGTACACAGTAGAGGACAAAGTCATTTTCCCTAAAGAACTTGTATTGCAGTGTGAGAGAAGCAATAGACATAAGGAATAATATAGGCAATAAGTGCTATTGAGAAAACTGCAAAAATGGCTGAATTAATAAAAGACATAGGGGCTATTTTACTGAGACTGATTGGGGAGATTCTCTCTGAGGAGGTAACATTTCAGTAGAGAGATGATAAAGTAGGAAGTAGCCATAAAGAGAACCAGCAAACAGCATTCCAGGTGGAATGAGCTGCAAGTATAAAGATCTGAGGGCAGGAATGAACGTGATAGAGCAGATGGAAGGCCTGTGTGGCTAGAGCTGTAGTCACACATGCTAACATATGTTTGATCTATTTCAGATTGCAGAAGCTGGTAGAAATCTTCCCTTTCTTCATTTGTGGCCTTAAGTAGTGGGTACATAAATTTGAATAATAGTAATATTAACTGGCCTTCCTTGTAGACGTATGGATATTATTCTATCACTGACAACATTGTATTTCAGGACAGATCTTGTGATGTCTTTTTTGATGATAAATGCAACTCCATTTCTCTTTAGTTTGTCATTCCAAGCATAGTAGACCATATGATTATCTGACTCAAAGTGGCCCATGCCAGTCCATTTTAGCTCACTGATGCCTAGAATGTCAATGTTTGTGCACTCCATTTCTCTTTTAATGATTTCTAATTTTCCTCGATTCATACTATGTACATTCCATGTTCCAGTTATTAATGGATGTTTACAGTTGTTTCTCCTCATTTTGAGTCATGCCACACCAGCAAATGTAGGTCCCTGTGTCTTTACTCCATTTCTGTCATCAAGGTAGACTCTACTTTGAGGAGGCAGCTCTTCCCCAGTAGTCTTTTGAGTGTCTTCCAACCTGGGGGGCTCAATTTCTGGCACTATGGTAAAAGGAAGACATGATGAAGTTAAGGAACTAAACAGAAGATTTCAAAAGGCAATTTGAGAAGAAAAAAACAAATATTATAATGACATGTGCAAAGAGCTTGAGGCAGAAAAACAAAAAGGAAGAACATGCTCTGTGTTTTTCAAACTTAAGGAGGTGAAGAAAAATTTCAAGCCTCAAGGGTCAATAGTGAAAGATTCTATGGGGAAAATATCAGATGATGCAGGAAACATCAAAAGAAGATGGGAGGAATATACAGAGTCATTATACAAAAAAATGTTGGTAAATGACCATTTCTAGAGGTTGCATATGAAGAGGAACCAGTGGTATTGAAGGACAAAATGAAAACTGCCTTGAAAGAACTGGCGAAACACAAGGCTCCAGGAATTGATGGAATACCAATAGAGATGTTTCAACAAACAGATGCAGCACTGGAGTTGTTAACATGTTTATGCCAACAGATTTGGAAAATAGCTACCTGGCCAACTGACTAGAAGAGATCCATGTTTGTGCCTATTTCCAAAAAGGTGATCCAACTAAATGTGGAAACTATCAGACAATATCATTAATATCACACACAAATATAATTTTACTAAAGATCATGCAAAAGTGACTGCAGCACTATATAGACAGGGCATTGGCAGGATATCAAGACAGTTTTAAAAGAGGGTGGGGAACCAGGGACATCAATGCTGATGTCAGGTAGATATTAGATGAAAGTAGAGAATATCAGAAAGATGTCTATTTATGTTTTATTGACTATGCAAAGCCATTTGACTGTGTGGATCATAACAAATTATGCATAACTCTTTGAAAAATGGGAATACTAGAGCACCTAATTGTATTCATGATGAATCTGCATGTGAATCATGAGGCAGTTGTTTGAATAGAACAAGGAAATACTGCCTGGTTTAAAGTTGAGAAAGGTGTACGTCAGGGCTGTATGCTTTCACTGTATCTCTTCAATTTCTATGCTGAGCAGGTAATCTGAGAAACTGGACTTTATAAGGAAGAACATGGCATTAAGATTCGAGGAAGACTCATTAACAACCTGCATTATGCAGATGACACATTTCTGCTTGCTGAAAATGAAGAGGATTAAAACATTTACTGATGAAGATCAAACATCATAGCCTTCAGTATGGATTGTGACTGAATGTCAACAAAACAAAAGTCCTTACAACTGGGTCAGTATGCAACTTCACAATAAATGGAGAAAATATTGAGGTTGTCCATGATTTCGCTTTGCTTGGCTCTATAATCAATACCCATGGAAGCAGCAGTCAAGGAATCAAAATACGCATTGCTTTGGGAAAAGCTGTGGCAAAAGATCTCTTTAAAGTATTGAAAAGTAAAGATGTCACATTGAACATGAAGGTGGGCCTGACTCATGCCATGGTGTTTTCAGTCATATCATATGGTTGTGAAAGTTGGACATTGAATAAGGGAGATAGGAGAAGAATTGCTGCTTTTGAATTATGGTACTGAAGATGACTATTGAATATACCATGGACTGCCAAAAGAACCAACAGATCTATCCTGGAAGAAGTGTAATCAGAGTGCTCATTAGAAGCAAGGATGGCTAGACTGCATCTTACATATTTCGGACATGTAGTCAGGAGAGACCAATCCCTGGAGAAAGACATCTTGTTTGATGTAGCAGCGAAAAAAAGGAAAACCCCCCACCAGACGGGTTGACACAGTGTCTGCAACAATGGGCTTAAACATAAATAAGATCGTCGCCTGGCACAGAATTTGAAAATTTTCGATTTGCTGGACATAGGGTCGCTATGAGTCAGACTTAACTCGATGGCACCTAACAACAACAACAACTCATATGTGGGCTGGGGTTTATCTCAGTTAGTAGAGTGCAGCTCTGCACTCTCTGAAGACCCAAGTTTGATCCCCAGCACCACAAAAACTGAAGAAGGACGTGGCATTCCACTCCTGAAGCAATCCTGTAACAATCAGCCATTGAAAACCTTGTGAGGGTCACTATGAGTCGAACCTAACTCAATGGCACCTAACAACAACAACAACAAATTATTTCCTTCCTTCCTTTCTTCCTTTCTCTTTCCTTCCATTCCATCTTTCTTTCTCTCTCTCTCTCTCTCTCTCTCTCTTTCTTTCTCTTTCTTCTTTCTTTTCTTTGACAGCATCTTGCATGTAGCCTAGGCTGGCCTTGACCATGGGACCCTCCTGCCTAAGCCTCCTCAGTGTTGGGATTATACGGACATGCCACCACACCTGGCTACATATATACATTTTTATTTCATTTAGTATTTCACATAGTTTACTTTATTTGAATCACACAACAAAAATAGTTATTGTTTCCATTTTATAGATGAGGAAACTAAAACTTAAAACTAAAAAAAGATCTTTCCCAAAGGGATAGAGCTTGGCTTGGAATCCTAATCTTTTTATTTAATTTCATTTATTTTTATTAGTAATTTTTAATGTACAACTTAATGGGTGTCATTATGACATTTCCATACATTTGTTCCATTGCACTTGCTCATGTTCACTTTCCCTATTACCTTCTCATGACCTCCTTTCCCCATCCCCCTCCTCCCCACCAGTGCCCCTCTCCTACTTGCATGTCTTGATTGTGTGTATTCCTACTTGTCTGCCTGTTTCTATCTATCTATCTATCTATCTATCTATCTATCTATCCCTCCCAATTTTTCCATAAGGGCTATATATATGATATTTCCTTTTCTTTTTTTCATTATCCTTTCTTTTTGTCCCCTCTCCTTTTTCTTTACTCCATTTTCATACCCTACATGAGCCCCTTCTATTTTCATGACCTATATGTTTTAACATTGAATATATATTGAAGTCTTGTTTTTGTTGTTGTTGATAACTGCCCTCAAGTCAGTATCTGAATCAGAGTGACCCTATACACAACAGGTGAAATGCTATTGTCAGTGCTTCTTTGCTATTCATAGGATTTTCAATGGCAGATTGTTTTACAGTAGTGGGCTGCTGAGTCCTTCTCCCATGTCTACAGCATCTGGTGTTCCCAGGCAGTTTCCCATCCAAGCACTAACCAGGACAGACTCTGCTTAGCTTCTGAGATCTGGTGGTATCAGAAGCCACAGTGGTACAGCTGCAGGTATATTGAAGTCTATCATCCATATATCAGAGAAAATATTTGATGTTTATCTTTCTGGGTCTGGCTTATTTTGCTTAAAACGATGATCTCTAGTTCCATCCACTTTCCAGCAAATGCTATAATTTTGTCTTTTCATTATGGCTGAATAAAACTTTATGAGGCATAGATTGGAATCCTAGTCTTTTGACTGTAAGTCAAGTACTCTGCAGCACTTCAAAGCTCTAGGATGCCTTTGTTGTTGTTATTGTTTTCAGGTGCCTTTGAGTCAAGTCAGACTCATAGTGACCCTATGTACAACAGATGAAACACTACTTGACACTGCCATGCCTGGCACTATTGTCAGTGCTTCTCTGCTATTCAAAGGATTTTCAATAGCTGATTACTTCAGGATTGTTTTCAGGAATGGGTTGCCAGGTCTTTCTCTTTCTTTCTCTCTCTCCCCCTGCCCCACTACTACTACTACTACTACTGCTACTACTACTACTACTACTACTACTTCTTCCTCTCTCTCTCTCTCTCTCTCTCTCCCTCTCTCTCTCTCTTTCATGCTCAGGATCAATCCCAGGGCCTCAGAGAGCACAGAGCAGCACTCTACCAACTGTGTTAAACTCAGCTCCAGGATATCTTTATTATACTGGAAATTCTGTAAAATTTCTTTCAGGGAGAGCACAGACTGATCAGTAGACATAGCAAGCTGTTATATAGTCATAGATGTGGGGACAGGGTAGATGTCTCTGTCTTCTTACCAGAATTTCTTTGGACCGTAGGATAATCTCTAGGATATAATCTTGTCAGAGGAAGATGCTCCCAACAGGCTAGGACACATTGTCCTGGTCTGCACTACTTACATTGACACTACACACATCTGACCTGGCAAGAAGATTCAGGTACAGACAGACCCTGATACACAAATTGACACTCAGAGAACTTCAGAGCAGAATGGGTTCTTCAAAGGCATTGAATTCACACCCTTACTCACTTCTTTGTTAGTAAATAAGTCTAAAACTTTAAATGATAACATGGAGACAGAGGCAGACTAGGTACATGATTGAGTTCATTCCTTCATAAAGCATTTTTCAAGTACCTATTTTCTTTTTTATTGGAAATTTTTAATGTACTTATGGTTTTCACTCTGAGATGTATTTCATTGTGACATTTCCATATATGCATTTCATTGTACATTACTCACATAACTTCCCCTTTACCCTCTCATGACTCTCTTCCCCTATCCCCACCCCCCACTAATGATCTCTTTTCTACTTGTATGTCTTTTTGTAGGAATATTTATCTATATACATCCTAATTTTGATTTAAGTCCAAAGTTTTTCCTATAGTGATCTATCTTTTTTACATTCTCAGCAGTATTACATGAGTGATCTAGTCCATTTATATTATTGCCATCCTTTGGTATTATTGGTATTATTATTATTACTTCCTGTACTAATAAAGTTGACCTGTTTACATTGAGGTTGACTTCTCCCCTCTTCCTCCCTCCTCATTGGCCCTCCTCCCCCTCCCATCTTTTCCCACCATCACTTCCTTTTACTAGATCCCTCCCTCCATTCTACTCCTTAAATTGCCAAATACCTATTTTCAAACACTGTGATTAGTTCTGGGGCAGAATAGCAAATTGATGCAAATTGAGATCTAGAGGGCAACCAAACATATAAGCATGTAATTTCCACATAGTAAAACTTCCATGGAGGAGGCATCTACAGAATTCTATAGAAGAAAAACAAAGAAGAAGACTTGCCCCATTCTGTGCATCATTGAGATAGTCTGACAGCCTATTTCTGTTCAAGAAAGTGCTCACTCAATAGAAAATTCCCCTATTGGTGTTTCTCTCTGAGAGCTCTTCAGAGAGCCATCTATATGTCATTAAAAGGGTCTTCTATCATTGTTGTTGTTGTTGTTAGGTGCCATCGAGTCGGTATCCAACTCATGGCGACCCTCATAGGGTTTTCAATGGCTGACTGTTTCGGGATTGCCTTGGGAGTGGATTGCGGACATGACTCGATGGCACCTAAAAACAACACTTCTATCATTAGTGAATGTAAATTTATTGGGTAGGGACTTATGGTGACAAAACTCAGAAATTAGTTGCCAATAGAGAGCTGGAAATTTCCACTTTGAAAATATTTAGATATAAAATAGACACAGATATATGAAGAGAGGCTGAGAAGATGAAGGTTGAACAGTTGATTTGGGGATGTTTATTTCAGTTTCTTAATTTTTTTTATCATTGTCTGTGGTGAGCTGTTACTTTGGAGCCAAGGTACACATTGTATGTACCAAAGTCATACAGTTGAGAATCTATTAAGCATGACCAAAACTTGATGCTTATTAAATAAAATTTCTCTCTAGTTTTACATGATTCTTACTAAGTAAGTTTACCTACTGTGGGATTCATATGCCAATACCACAGAGAATGAAAAATCCAGCACTCTTACCATCTATGATCTAAATGCAGAGGGTTATTCTGAAGCTCCTTGAAGGCTTGTTTGCTTGTTATATATCCTCTCAATTCCTGCCTCATTCTTTCATTTTTCACCTTTCTCTTGCTCTTCCAATTTTACTTTCCCTAAGGCCATCTGAGTGACTCGGGACATTTCTGTGCCAAGATGCAGGTTCTGTGACAGCCCACCTTGGGATATGATCTAGACCTTCCAAGCTTGAAGCCGTCTCCATAGTGAATGGCAGATAGTACAGCCAAGTTCTGTTTCTCCCTGTCAGGTCAGTTTCAAATCTTGCCATAACACCAAAAAGGCAAGAGTAGCATAACTTTTATTATTAGATCACCTAGAGATGGTAGAAATAGAATGGAGAGAATATTGCAATTGATCTCATAATAACTGAGTAGGCTTTCTAACTTTGTCTAACAACTGGCCACTTGTATGAAGTGAAAAATTATCTCCAATCCAAGAGCTGTCTTTGGTGAATAAATAAATAGATGCTCAGGATTTGCAGAATTTATGTTTGTGAATTCACCTACTTTCTGAAGTTTATTTTTTAACATCAAAATCAATACTTCAAGTGCTTTTGTAGTCACTTGAAGAAATGTGCAAAGGAATAAATAATTTTAGTCACCTGAGCTGGGATTTAGCTCAGTTGGTAGAGTGCTGTGCTGCAGTCTCTGAGGTCCCTAGTTCAATTCCCAGCCCCGCAAAAATGGGAGAAGGGCCTGGCAATCCACTCCCAAGGCAATCCCGAAACAGTCGGCCATTGAAAACCCTCTGAGGGTCGCTATGAGTCGAATACCGACTCAACGGCACCTAACAACAACAACAACAGATGTGCATGTTTCCAACTGAGGTTAAACAAGGTATTGGTCTGTTGTCTTAGTTGTTTTAGCTCTTATACTGTATGCAAGTATCTTTTGCAGTCTAGTGAGTGAAAAACTTTTTCCATTTTTGTCCTTCTGTTAATGATTCTATTGTATACCATCCCCCTTAAATGCAATGTTGAAGTGCTATCTATTGTTCTTAAGTGCAAGAAGGCCATGAGAAAAAATGTGTTTAAACAAACTTCATTCAGGCATGAGTCATCGTGCTCTTGGCTGTGAGTTCAAAGTTAATGAACTAACAACATATATTAAATAGGTGTCTTTAAACCAAAACATAAATAAAATAAAAGTTGATAAAAATGTGAGTAGACATTTGCAGGAATGTAACCTTGTGCTTACCCTAGGAATAATGTTCAGTATTTGCTAATTCAGTGTTTGTGGAAGCTTTATAGAACATAAACTAGAATGAATAATGGGAATTGACTGTTTTCTGTTAGCACCTAAAAGGAGTAATTTATGTCCTTCACAATCACATTAAGCACATTCTGGGAAGAGAATTATTAAATTTATACAATATTTTGTAATGAATAAAATAAATAAATACAGTCACATATTGCTTAATGACAGCTATGTGGTCACCATATGACATACTCTTACTGGATCATTGTTGTGTATGTGGTCTGTTTTTGTTGTTTGGTACCTTTGAGTCAGTATCTGACTCTTAGCAACCTTATGTACAACAGGTGAAACACTATTGTCATGCTTCTCTACTATTCATAGGGTTTTCAATGGCGGATTGATTTTTGGGAGTAGGTTGCCAGGTCCTTCTCCTAAGCCTACAGCACCTGGTGTTTCTAGGTAGTCTCCCATCCCAATACTAACCAGGCCTGAGCCTGCTTAGCTTCTGAGATCTAACAGGATCAGATACCACAGTGTTACAGCCGCAGGCCGTATATGGTCTATCATCATTATCTAAAATGCCATTAGGCAGTACATGACTACAGAACATTTTATGAGATAAAATAATCATTTACAACTAAAAATCCTACTGTCATCAAAATTTATTTGATTTGCAAACAATGCTAAATTTCAAGACAAAGAAACAAAGGAATTCTAGTTCCTAATCAGCCTGTGCATTTTTAGGGAAAGAGGCTGCTCCTCTTATGGTGGAGCTTTGTGAAACATTCATAATTCATAGAAGGGGCTATCTGAAGGCATTTCCTAGAATTGTCACAAAATTCTGTCAGATCCTGCTGTGATGAAAAAGTACAGTCTTGTGAATATGATTAAGGTGCATTGGAATCTAAGGAAACCATCAATAGCAGCTCCAGCTCTCTTCACGCTCTTGCAAGGTAGTCTGGAAGAAAGTCAGTCCTGACAGATGATTTCATGGCATTTTACTCAGTGTGGGAGGTATTTTAGAAGCAGTGCATCAGAACCTTGACCTTTGCTTCATTTTTTTCTTTATTGTTGATTTAGATGATTAGAGACATTCTAAAACCTTTTCCTAAATGTCTTCTCATGTATGCAGCACAAAGAATTCAGAAAGAATTTGACATACATATAGAAGTATAAATCAGCCAAGGGGAGGATATTTGCAAATTGCTTTCCTCTTTATAATTTCATCTCATTAGGGAAGAAGGGACAGGTGGGCGTACTAGCAGTCACAGATCACGAATTGCATTTTCTTTCTAGAGTAGTGAGCATCTTTCCATATGAAACCCCATTCTGAGAAAACTATGCAGAATTTTATTATGCATAAAAATCCTCCTCTGGTGAGATTTTGCAATTTACAGAAAATGTGTTAACCAAAATTGGAAACTGTTTAGATTTTACATTTTATTGACATCTTGGATTTAGTGTAAAACAAGTGGAGGAATTCACAATTCTATTTTTTATTTTCTTGAATGTGTGGTCTGAAGTAGATCTGTAAAATATACTCATTCATATTGATGTTCAGTATATTTGATAGGCTGAGGATAACTGTATGTGTTCTAGGAACTGCAAGAATGATGATCAATTGCATAAACCTATAGTTAAAAATCTGTCTTTCTAAATATAGATATCTTGTGTTCTAACTCCCAAGGTTTTCTGATAATGTGGAAAGTAGACATAAGAATTTCAGAATATGTGATAGTTATGACAATACATATTTACAATTGTTCTATATGTCATGTTATGCCATGTTATTTCATTCTTATAAGAGCCCTGTGTAGGAATGAGTAAACAAAGATTTAGTTGGTGCTTTCTTTGAACAATTATTTTTAAAATGTTTTTATTGTGCTGAAACACACATAGCATAAGATTGATCACTTTAACCATTTTAAGTCTAAAGTAACATTAACCATACTCCCAAGGTACAATCACTATCACTATCCAGTTCTAGAACTTTTTTTGTCTTTCCAAATGGAAACTCAGAACCCATTAAACAACAATGCCCTGTAATGGTCAATATTTATTGTTAACTTGCGTAGATTTAAAATAGCACAGAGGACTGGTGAGGGACCATTTGGATGTGTATGTGAGGACGTTTTCAGAGAGGATTAACTGAGTGGAGAATATTCACCAAGAATGTGGTTAGTACCATTCCTATAGGTTGGGGCCTTGGCCATTATAAAATGAGAAAAAAGGAGAAAGGCAGCCACATTCTTAAATTCACTTTCCTCTGTGTTGTGGCCATCACGATGTGAACTGTTCTGCTTTACCCTGAGCTGTCTACCATGATGGACTGACATTTCTGAAACCATGAACCAAAATTAATTCTTTCCTCCTTTGTTTCTATCAGATATTTTGATGCAAAGGTAAGTAACATACTTCTCATTCTCCTTTTTTCCTGCACTCCTTGATAACTTATTTTCTTTCAGTGTCTATGAATTTGCCTTCTCTAGATACCTCATATGGGAGAAGGACATGGCAATTCACTTCCAAAGAAATCCTGAAAAACTATCAGGTATTGAAAATCTTAAGAGGGTCACTGAGTTGGACCCAATTTGATAGTACCTAACAACAACAACAACAATAGATACCTCATATAAGTGGAATCATAAGATACTGATCCTTTTTGGAGCAGCTTATTTCTTCTAGCACAATTTTTCTAGGGTCATCCATATTGTAGCATGTAGCCAAATTTCATTCATTTTTAAGACTAAATGAACAATTTTTCCAGGATCTACTAGTGTTATAGACACTATTCAAGACTAAAATCCTCACTGGAAAATATTTGTATTTGCCATTCTCTGCTGGGATTTAGCTCAGTTGGTAGAGCGCTGTGCTGCAGTCTCTGAGGTCCCGAGTTCAATTCCCAGCACCGCAAAAATGGGAGAAGGGCCTGGCAATCCACTCCCAAGGCAATCCTGAAGCACTCAGCCATTGAAAACCCTATGAGGGTCGCTATGAGTTGGATACCGACCCGATGACACCTAACAACAACAACAACTGTTTCTATACTACAGAGGCTTGATCATTTTACTGTAACTCTTGGCTTCCTGACAAAACAATGTCTTTCCCCCTTTTAAGCCCAAACTTACCTAGCAGTTAAAATGGCAGATTAAAAGCAGCTGCTACACTTGTATGAGGGAAGACAGAAAAGAGTTAGGGATGAGCCACAAAGGTCTGTTTTCAGAACAGAGAAATATTGAAGAGCAACTTTAGCCAGTGGACAATGGATTGTGCTATGACACCAAATTAAAGCAGAAAATTCACCTACCAAGAAGTGGAACTGGAAGGATGCCATTTCAGAGGTGCTTACCCTGGGCGACAACTGGCAAGTGTAGAGCAGGGGCACAGAGACAGACATGCATGTGATAAATACTCCATAATAAAGGATCTGGGGCTAATTTGTGGCCTGCACTGCTTCATCTGGATGGTCAGCAGCTCCCGTGTGAGCTCATTGCAAGAGGTCATGCAGACAACAAGATTGGATGTACAGTGGGGTCTGCCCCAATGGGAAAATACAGATTCTCTCGCAGATATTTGTTGTTGTTAGGTGCCGTCGAGTCGGTCTCAACTGAGCTAAATCCCATCCCTGCAGATATTTAGGAGCCCCCTGAGTAGATTGGTGACAATCTGAGCCTGCCCTTTGAATGGAAGCTTTGGGAAAGTGCAGTCACAGTCTCTGGGAGAGAGCAAGCAGGCTTAATGAAAAAAAAGGGACTCCATCTCTCCCACTTCCCAACAGCCCAACACTTCCCCCAGCACCCAACAGCCCAGGAAGATCAAGGACCCAAGGCCATGAGAGATGTGCCCAGGATTGAACATTACCCATTTAACTAAACAATCCCTTCAGGCTACCCTGAGAAGAAGGCAGATATTGCATACATTGCAGCACCAAGAACCTTCTAGAGGCCATAGGGTACAGTCTGCATCTGAAACACCACTGATTTAATTAAATAATCTCCAAAGAGAGCTGCTGGGCCCTGAAAACATGGAGACTCCTGAGTGTATTCTAGGGACTTGGAACCTAGAGGAAGCTCGCCCTCAGGGCACCATGCAATGGGCCTGTAAAGAGAGAATCTGGGGAGCTGTCCATGCTAGTGCCAAGGAAGTGAGACCCAAATACCCACAGCAAAAGTAGTGGACAACACAAATGCAGTTATTTAGGCTGCACTCACAAGGGAGAGAGAGAGAGAGAGAGAGAGAGAGCAAGCTAGTGTATGGGTTTTGGCAGTGTGCATAACCACAGGAAATTGCACCAAGGGTGCAGCACCTGGTGTCTCAGTGGAGATCCTGACACTCCAGGGGTTAGAGGGACCAGAACTGGATCACCTCACAAGTGTGTAGAGGGATCTGGAGGGCACATGTCCTCTCTGAGAACTGAGCTGCAATGATGATGGGCAGGCAGGAGTCATAAGGAACTGGGTGACTGTCACATAGACTAGATTAATCAGTACAGATTGAGCTGTTGTTGGATTAGCCTTTCTTTCCTTGTTGATCTTGGTTGTTGATCTTGGAGCTGTTACATTATTGCTATGATGACCTGGTTATTTCCTCTTTTTAGCTTTCCCCACACCACTTTATCTTTCCTCTACTTCCAGAGACTTTGAAGCCTTTCTTCACCAGACTCACTAGACATAATTTTCAACCATTAGTCTGTTTAGAAAATCCAAGTCAATTAATGGCCTGCAGCTGTAGCCCTGTGGCATCCGATCCTGTCGGAAGCTAAGCAGGGTCGGGCCTGGTTAGTACCTGGATGGGAGACCGCCTGGGAACACCAGAAGCTGTAGGCTTGAGAGAAGGACCTGGCAACCCCCTCCCAAAAATCAATCTGCCATTGAAAACCCTATGAACAGCAGAGAAGCACTGACAATAGTGTTTCCCCTGTTGTACAGAGGGTTGCTATGAGTTGGATACCGACTCGACGGCACCTGACAACAACAACAACAAGTCAATTAATATATTATAAATTTATTCATCAGAACCAAAATAGGACCTCCCCAATCCTTGCATTTACTAGACCTCCTGGAAAGTGTGAATACACACACACACACACACACACACACACACACACACACGGTACATATAAGGAATAAGTAGAGTCAAAATTTTGCTGTCTTTTTTCAGTCATACTCCAGCATCCTACTTTTTTTGCATACTCTTCCTCCTCATCCCTATCTGATCCTGTTATTACCTCTATTCCCCATTAACCTGTCTACCAGACCTTCATCTTTCTGCTATCTATACCTATACTATATTCTATATTTACTCCCTAATCTTATTCATTGCTATCTCTACCAATTGCTTCCCATAGGTATTTCCCTAAAGAACACGAGGCCTCCAACAAGATTAATCAAAATTATAAAGGTGATATTGGACAAAGCTGTCACTCTGGCAGCAGAAAGGAATCCAAGATCCCCAAAAAGGCATTACACCAGAGGTAACCCAAAGCATATAAGGAAGTAATATCCAGACCAGACAATGGGAAAAGTTCTAAACAAAACCACACAAAATATGAAAAACCAGGTTGAAAATAATGTATAAAATGACCATAATCCCTCAGTATTGGTTTTAAAGAAACTCAAATATTAGATAAGGCAGAAAAAGAACTTAGAATTTTGGTTATAAGTATGTTGAAAGACCTCAAAGATACCACAACCAAAGATATGAAAGCAGTTGAAACACTGGACAAAAAAGTATCTACCTTAGAAGAAAAATTCAGCAAAGAAATAGATATCCTAAAGAAGAAATAAACAGAAATTCTGGAATTATAAGACAGCCAAAACTTAAAGTATCAGTAGATTTTATGGTATCTGGAATGGAGGAAGTAGAAAACAGAACTTCTGATAGTTCAGAAAATAAGATAGATGGAAAGGCAATGCAGTAGGATCAATATTTTCAAAAGGTATTTAATATTTTCAAGAGGTATTCAATAAAATATTCAGTAAAATATTCAATAAAATGAAGAGATGAAACCTATGAATATGGGGGGTTCACGAAGGAGCTGAAACTAACGCTAGGGGCACAGGAAATCTTTTCAAAGAAATAATAGCTGAAAACTTCTCAAACCTAAGGGAAGAAATATACATCCAAACCACAGAGGCATCCAGAACTCCAGATAGAGTAGACCAGAACAGATCCTCTCCATGACATATTATAATTGTAATGCTAAATCTAGAGAGTGAAGAAACTGTTTTAAAGGCTTCAAGAAAGAAATTACAACTCACAAAGGCAACTCCATCAGAGTAACAGCTGACTTCTCAACAACCCTAAAGGCAAAGAAAGCATTGCTGTTGTTAGATGCCATCTAGTCCGTGTCCTACTCATAGCGACCCTGCATGCAACAGGAGAAACACTATTGTCAGTGCTTTTCTGCTGTTCGTAGGGTTTTCAATGGCAGATTGATTTTGGGGAGTGGGTTGCCAGGTCCATCTCCCACACCTACTGCACCTGGTGTTCCCAAGCGGTCTCCCATCCAAGTACTAAACAGGCCTGACCCTGCTTAGCTTCTGAGATCTGACAGGATTGGATGCCACAGGAATACAGCTGCAGGCTAAAAAAAGCATGGTCCAACATTATTCAAGTCCTCAAAAAGAATAACTACCAACCAAGATACCCAACAGAGCTATCTTTTAAAATAGATGGAGAGTTCAAGACTTTCCACAATATTGACTAGTATATGCAATTTGCATCCACCAAGCCATCATTGCAGAGGATTCTTAAAGAAATATTACATATGAAAGAAGTAAGACAAGCCCAAATGCAAGACAAAAGGAATAAATAAAAAACATGAGAGAAATTCATGAACATAATAAGCTAATTAAGAACTGAAGAAGAGAAACAACTGTCAAAGTGATGCAGAACTCCAAGCTTCTCTCAGTAATTACCTGAAATGTAAATCATCTTTACTCACCAATCAAGAGACACCAATTGGCCAACTATATTGAAAAACAAAACTCTTGATATATGGGATTCAATGAGACTCATCTCATTAACAGAAGCCATAAAAGTCTGAAAATTAATGGCTGCAAAAAATATAACAATCTATGGAAACAAAACAAACAAACAAACAAAAAAGCAGAGGTAGCTATACTAATTTCTGACATCTGGACTTCATTCCCAAACTAATGAGAATTGATAAAGATTGTTACTACATATTAGCAAGGGGAACAGTCAACCAGGAGGACACAATGTTAGTTAATATTTATTCACCAAACATAGGAACTCCTAACGTCATAAAACAAACTTTACTGGTGATAAAGGAACACATAGATCCAGACAATTATTATAGGAGATCTCAATGTTCCACTCTCTGCAAGAGACAAGTTGTCAAAGCAAAAAATGAGCAGGGAAACAATGGACTTAAACAGCACTATAGATCAACTATGGGAGAAGGATGTGGCCATCTACTCCCAAGGTAATCCCCAAACAGCCACTGAAAACCCTATGAGGGTCGCTATGAGTCGACACAACTTGATGGCACCTAACAACAACAACATAGATCAACTAGACCTAACAGATAATTAGAGAATATTCTAACCTTCAGAGGTGGAATGC
>VMDO01002502.1:148300-166351 GCA_007922755.1 Pedetes capensis
AAAAAAAAAAAAAAAAAAAAAAAAAAAAAAAAAAAAAAAAAAAAAAAAAAAAAAAAAAAAAAAAAAAAAAAAAAAAAAAAAAAAAAAAAAAAAAAAAAAAAAAAAAAAAAAAAAAAAAAAAAAAAAAAAAAAAAAAAAAAAAAAAAAAAAAAAAAAAAAAAAAAAAAAAATCAGCAATGTTACAAATACATCGAGGTTAAATAATGCACTCCTGAATGATCAATGAGTCATTGAAGAAATTAAAAAGGAAAATTAAAAGTTCCTTTGATCAAATGATAATGAAAACATAACTTACCAGAATCTATGGGATACTACAAAGGCAGTTCTAAGAGGGACGTTCATAGCCATGAGTGCCTTCATCAATAAGGTAGGGGAGAGCCCCAATTAAATAACTTAATGATATACCTTAACTCCAACAGCAAGCCAACTCCAAAGCAGTATGTAGAAAGAATTAAGACTAAGGGAATCAATGAGATAGAGACAAAAAGGACAACTCAAAAAATTTAACAAAACCAAGAGCTGGTTCTTTGAAAAGATTAACAAAATTGACACTCCCTTAGCCAGACTCAAGAGAAAAAGAAAGAAAAGGTCCAAATTAATAAAATAAGAGATGAGAAGGGGGGCATAACAACCCCATGACTGGATACAATTCTCATTGCAGGTTAATTAAAATTACTACTTTTTTCTTTTCTTCTTTAGTTCATAATGTCCTATAAAATGTGTAAGGTGATGAACGTATAAAGAGAACTGATTTAACAGTTGCATAATGTATGTGGCAAATGATTTTTTACTTTATACCCCATCAACAGTTATTTTAAAAATCTCAAACTCTTAACCTGAAACTCAAATTATTACTCTAGAATATGAGAGAGAACCAAGGTATACCAAAAAGGTTATTCCCATAATTAACAAAGCAGATGACCAATATGTCTCAGAGTATATTAAGAGGACAAATCTTTGGGGGATACAAATAATAAATCCTGTATATTTAAATAAATTTATTAGCATATATTAAAAACTCAGATTAGATACAGGTATGCAACTACCCTGTACAAAACATAATGGAAAACACAAGAGAAGCAGCATAATTTGGACCATGTAAAGAAGAGGATTTGCTTAATCTTTACAGCTAAATTTTTAAAACAAGTTCCCAGTATATAATAATTAGAATTTGAATTCAGAGTAGTACTATAATATTTTCAGTCTGTTATACTACTTCAGGTTTATTCTAACTATATAGTAAATGTATTTTACTTCTGCAGTATTGACTCAGTATTCTCTACACTATTGTCTTGTGTTCAGAAAGTTCAAAGTTATTTAATTTCTCAAGTCCTATGATTCTCAAACCTTTGCATGCATCAGAATCGCCTGGAGGGTTTGCTAAAACCTAACTGTCTGGGCCCCAGCCCCTGAGTTTCTGACTCAGTAGTTCTGGGTGGGAGCCTCAGATTTGCATTTCTGAGGAGTTCCCAGGTGATGCTAACATTGTTTGTCTGGGGATGATATTTTAAGGACTGTTGGGTTTATCTAAGTAGATATAGTGTTATGGTTTGAATATAAAAAGTCCCACAAAGGCTCATATTTGAATACTTGGTACCCAGCTGGTGGTGAGGTTTTGAGAGGCTGTGGAACCTTGGAAGGTGGGACCTTGCTGTGGAAGTCAGTCACTAGGGCAGGCTTTTGAAGGTTTTATATTGGCCCCCAGTTCTGATCATGCTCTCTGCTCTTGCCTTGCATGATGTAAAGAGTCTCCCCCACAAGTCCTGCTGCCAGCTCCTTGGCCATGCCTTTCCCACCACTATGGACTGAAACCCTCTAAAACCATCAGCCAAAATAGACCTCTTTCCTAAGTTGTCTGTTTCAGGTATTTTAGTTGTAGCAATGCAAAACCTAACACGTGTAAATAGCTGGGTGAGATGAGTTCAAGTTAAGTTAAGGTTCTGATAGGTCTGTTCATCTTTTCTTTCTTCATTGTAACCGTGAATATCCAAGCCACCTTTAGTCTCACCTCAAATACAACAGCTTCCAAATTGATGCTCAGTTTTTATCTTGTCTTTCTCCAGTTTATCACTCACAAAGCAGCCAGGGTTATCTTTTAAGGACCAAATACGATCATGTTACTCTCTTGTTTAAAAGTTTTCAAACACTTTTCATGGTAGATTGTCCTTTAGGCCCTTTTATACTTTTGTACATTGGCTATCAAGGGCTCAGGTGATCCTCTGGCCATTTTCCCATCTTCATCCCTTCTCTTGACTTCCTCCCTTTGATCCACTGAGCTTTGGTTATACTGTCATCCTTTCAGTTCCTTCAAACATACCAAAATTCCCTCTCTTGAAACTTTTGAACTGCCCCTCACCCATGCCCTTTGCTGCCATAACCTCTCCCCACCTGCTCTTTGTCTGGCTAGTTTTTATCTATGCATCTTTCCAGATGTCAACTTTAACATCATCTCACAGACATATTTTCTGACCACTCATATTTAAAGTATGTCCATCCTTTTATCCTGCTTTTTGTTTTACTCTACTATTTTCCTTCATATCCTTCATCCCAACTGCAAACTTTTTTGTTTAGTTATTTGGTCACCATTAGGCTCTAAAATCCTCAAGAATGGGACCATGTCAGCAAATACCTGAGCGATAGCAGATGTTCAACTTGTTGAATCACTGGAGGCACAGGAGAAGACAAGCTGTATTTGGAGTGTAATGTTTATTGCCTGGATTCAACTAGAGTAAGGAATATATCACTTGGGGCCTTGCTATTCCAATTAATACTACTTCATACCTTTTCCTTGAGTCCCTCCATTCAGTCTTTGATCGCTCAAACTTTTGGTGCCCTGATTCAACATATCCACTATACCACAAGCTTTGGCATCATTGTTTCTCTTCTATCCTTCTGATATTCCAAAATGCCTCCTGAGAGGGCTGCCCAAGGATCTGAGGAAATAGAGAGTTTTCATTAAATAATTATAATTGTTGTTGTTGTTAGGTGCCGTCAATTTGGTATCTGACTCATAGCGACCCTCATAGGGTTTTCAATGGCAGAAAATAATTATAATATCCCTCCTTTATTCATGGTTTTAACTACCCATCGCCAGCCATGATCCAAAAATATTAAATGGAAAATTCCAGAAATAAATAATCAAGAGGTTTAAAAATGCTGTTTTGAGTGGTATGATGAAATTTCATGCCACACCATAATGTTCTGCCTGGGATGTGAATCATTCCTTTGTCAAGTGTATCTATGCTGTATATAGTATTCATCTTTAGTTACTTAGTAGCCATCTCAGTTATTAGATTGACTGCTGTGTTATCACAATGCTTATGTTCAAGTATCCCTTATTTGACTTAATAATGGCCCCAAACCAAGATAGCAGCAATGCTAGTAATTTGGATATGTCAAAGAGAAGTCATAAAGTGTTTACTAGAAATGAAAAAGGTGAGAGCTTTCTACTTAATAAGGAAAGAAAAAAAGAGTCATATGTTGAGGTTGCTAAAATCTGTGGTAAAAACTGAATTTTCTATCTGTGAAATTGAGAAGAAGGAAAAAGAAATTCATGCTAGTTTTGTTGTAGCACCTCAAACTGCAAAAGTTACAGTACAGTGAGTGACAGGATAGGAAAAAAAGCACAGTATCCACAAGTTTCAGTGCCATTTAGGGGTTCAGATATCCACTGGGGTTCTTGGAACACATCTTTCATAGATAAGGGGGGCACTACAACAACAACATCAACCTCCCAGGTGTTTGAGAAATAACAAATATAAACAGTTGGGCACACAATTGATAGTCAATATAAGATAACTGGGCTGGATTTAGCTCAGTTGGTAGAGTGCTGTGCTGCAGTCTCTGAGGTCCCGAGTTCAATTCCCAGCACCGCAAAAATGGGAGAAGGACCTGGCAATCCACTCCCAAAGCAATCCCGAAACAGTCAGCCATTGAAAACCCTATGAGGGTCGCTATGGGTCGGATACCGACTTGACAGCACCTAACAACAACAACAACAACCATAATAGGAGGGTTATTGCTAGTTTGTAAAACGTCAAAGACTACATTTGGAGATTACATTTAGTTTGGTATAAGGCGCAGTTGGAGCCAATTCAGTAGAGGGCAGCCGGTGTAGTCCAGAATTTGGTAAGTGCGTGACAAGAAGAGCAGTGAATAACCTGGGGAGAAACCCAGGAAAAAAGAAGTTGCCATTTGGAAAAGAATGAAGCTTGCTCTAAATTGTTTCAGGAAAAATGATAAATTTCAGAGAGCAGTAACAGAGAAGTAAATTTTGAGACAGTATAAGGAAGACTTTTCCAATTAGTTGTTGTCGTTGTTAGGTGCTGTCGAGTTGGTATCCGACTCATAGCGACCCTCTTCTGTACAACAGGGGAAACACGATTGTCAGTGCTTCTCTGCTGTTCATAGGGTTTTCAATGGCAGATTGATTTTTGGGAGGGGGTTGCCACTTCCTTCTCCCATTTCCAATTAGTAGAGCTGTTGAAAAATAGAATGGATTTCTGGTGTGAGGAAATAAACCTCTCTCATCATTGGAAGGGAGAAGGACCCAGCAACCCACTCCCAAAAATCAATCCGCCCTTGAAAACCCTATGAACAGCAGAGAAGCACTGACAATAGTGTTTTGGCTGTTGTACAGAGGGTCGCTATGAGTTGGATACCAACTCGACGGCACCTAACAACAACAACATCATTGGAAGTGTTCAGACAGAAACAGTGAAGAGGGTGAGAGGAAGGAGGAAGTTAATGTTTACTGGGAACTAATCATTTCACCTAAGTAATTATGTGGTATTTTCTCAGCACCAGGCTTTTCCAAATCCTTACTATCCTTCTCGGGGAGGGGATATATTAAGAAGTTTCTTGAGTTGGGGATGGTGTGAGACACTCATGGGACATGTTGGAAGAATAGTTGACAGCCATGATTCACTTGATTGATAAGCTTTTATTTTGCTGAACTCTTATTTTCAAACTGAGGGGAGAGCTCAGTATTTCAAGATAATAGAGGAAGTGAGGACAATTTTTAGGGAGATTGATTTAGTTGAGAAAACATGTGAGATGAAGTAGCTGCCAGGAGAGAGAAATTTTGAGGGAAGAACAGAGATGCTTAATGGGGAATTTGATGACATTTCTGCTGTATATAGAATGAATGAGTGAAAAGCACAAAATCCTTTTATCTCCCCATCTCCTCATACAGTTTCTGCAAAATATGCATTTCCTTATTAATGAGTTGGCTTTGGCTGCATTTTTTTGAAATGAGTAAGTACTGAATGTGGCCCTAAAATTATCTCAGGGCAACCATAGTGGACTCTGGAAAAAAAAAACATATCTGTGTTACATATCTCAACTAATTCTCATAACAATGGGATGCAGTGGGCAACACAGTCTCCATTTACAGATGAGAAAAATGAGGGGAATTGTAAGTCACTTCTAAATCTTCTAAATCACTAGATGATTTGTCTGATTTCTATTATATCAGAAGCAACTTGAAAGAAATTCCTTCTTTGGATATAAAATTTGGCCAAATTACTCCCAATCCCTTTTTTTCCTTAAAATTTCATAGTGCAAGAAAGAATATTTCAAGAGTCATCTCTTTCATACTAAAAGAACAAAGAGCTATAGTAGTGATGCAAATAGAAATGACAAGGTAGATATTTCCTAGGACTGTGGACTATAGACCGTATTGACTTCAAAGGTATATGGCTAGCTGTCATACATGGCTGTGTGTTTATAGGGACACTGCTGTTGGGATCATGAAATTCTTAATACATTTTCATAATTTTTGAATAAACAGGCTTTCTTTTTTTTGTAGCACTGGAAGTTTGAACCCAGTGCCTTGCCCATGCCAGGAAAGTGTTCTACCACTAAGCTACACCTCCATCCCATTTAAAAATTTTGTTATTTTTTGAGACAAAGTCTTGCTAAATTGCACAGGCTGTCTCTGGCCTCGAACTCCTGCCTTAGCCTCTGGAGTCATTAGGATTATAGGTACTCGCCATGCTGCCTGGTGGAGGCCTTGCATTTTTATTTATACTGAGCCTTGCAGATTGGGTAGCTGGTTCTGTCTAAAGTCAAAGAAGTTTTAGTTATTTGGTACTGATGCATCATCCAAAGAGTCTGACAATGTTTTAGATATGACACAATCTTTGTCTTAGAAGGGACCTTGGCATATCACTGAAGTTAGTAGTTTTTATTGCTTTCTCTATATAAGGATTACCTGAAGAACTTTTGAAAATTATGTATATCTGAGTCCCAACCTTAGGGAATCCAGATTGTACTGGCCTAGGATGAGGCATCACATTTTTAAAAAGCTCTCCAGATGATCCTAAGAACCATTGGCCTAATTCATTTGTGTCTACTATTGTACAATTAGCCTGCAGCTGTAGCATTGTGGTGTCTCATCCCATCAGATCTCAGAAGCTAAGCAAGGTCAGGCCTGGTTAGTACTTAGAAGGGAGGCCACCTGCGAACACCAGATACTGTAGGCTTGGGAGAAGAATGCAGCAACCCACTCCAAAAAAATCCACCATTGAAAACCCTATGAATAGCAGAGAAGCACTGACAATGGTGTTTCGCCTGTTGTACATAGGGTCGCTATGAGTTGGACACCGACTTGACAGCACCTAACCACCACCACAACAACAATTGTACAATTAAGCCTAACTTGTTTGCTTCATTTATTCACTTAACAAATATCTACTTAAGTTCTACTATGTGTGGAACATTATAGAAGTTTTGTAGACACAGAAAAATGAATAAACTAAGACCTTTGCCATCAAAAACCTAACATTGATTTTTCCAATGGTTTGGCCACATATCCATCCTACTTATTCTCTGAGGCTGTCTCTGATTTCCATCCTACCTCTTTCCATACTGAGTCTTTAGAGTCATCAAATAGCTCCAAAAAATCTGAAGGCATTAAGCAGTGTAATGATTTTTTTCTTTCATGAAAATGTTTGGGCTTTTGATGAAATCTGTGTCTCTTCCCTTACTTGTTGAAGAACTGGCATATCCATTTATAAAGGCCCATTCTTGGAAGAAATTTCTTTATTTTTGCAATAAAAAGGCCAGATATGTACAGTCATGTTCAAGAGCAAAGTCCCCACTTTCTACCCCCCAGAAGGTCCTATCCTCATCACCACCTGGGCCGTAATGTACATTTGAGATTTTTGGTATGGTCTTATTTTCCTTTTCATGAAACCAGCAGATGACATCCTCCAGCACATCAATGTGCAGTGTGAGTGTGGCAGAGCCCCTATTTTCAAACCCAGAAGAACTATTTATTGTTAATGTTTAGGAAGATGGGGGATAGAGAATTGATTCTTACTGTTTCTCTTGCTTGGGGATTTTCTTAGCTACAGGTGCATGAAAAGCTCTTCTTGTGGCTCAAACCCAATCTTTTTAGGAGTTGATCATTCGTGAATTCCTGGCTCCACACTCACTGAAGCCCTACACTAGTTCAGGAGCTGTTCCCATCCCTTGCTGAGGAACTCCTGCCTCACCCACAGGTACTAGGGTAGAACGTCACAGCTTCTTTATGAAGTCCAGTTGGTACTTTAAAGAGTTTTGCTTTATGCAGGGAGTTTTCCTCCATGCAGGGAGTGGGCCTACAGCTTTCAGGCTTCGGAAGAAGAGTGTGCTGGTGAATGATCTCCTTCCTCCATCATCACATTCTTTATACTTAGTACTTTTCTGTGTAGTCTGTAGTCAGATACTCCAAACTCTACCTCATCTGACAGCAGGAGAAAAGTCACTGTCCTGCCTCATGCCCCAGCTGCATGTGTTTGCCTCTACTAACTCAGCACAGACTGCAGGAAGGGGAGCAGAGTTCTCACCTCTTGGATGGGAGCCAAGGGCATGTCTAGCGTTTTTTTTCTCCTTGGCGTTTTGAGGACAGAGTCTCACTATGCAATCCAGGCTGGTCTCAAACTCTCTTCGTTGCCCAGGCTGTCCTGAAACTTATGATCCTCTTGGCCTCCTGAATGCTGGGGTTACAGGCATACACCACCCACACCTGGCTCTTGTCCAACTTTTGTGGAATTTATAGCACATATGACTTTGAGGGTTCTTTTTATTTGAAGAGAAGTAAAAGTTACAAATTAAAAATTAGGTGAAGGATTGAGAAAAGTATGCACAAGTACTAGAGTCTTAGAGATCCAGTATTTCTTTTTAATCTTTTTCAGAAATTTATCAGAAATGCTTACATTGACATGCTTCCCAATGGCCACCTGGCTTCTCACTCCCTAGAACACTCTACAACCCCAGCCACATCCAGTGCTCATAGAACCTGAGCAGGAATAGGGATCGGAGACAGGAGTTTCTGTAACTTCAGAACAAGTTCCAGTCCTGTTCTGATCTCATCAGCCACACCAAGAAGTTGATTCACTGTGGTTTATTTATAAGGTGGTGCTTCTCCACTAAAGAAAGATTGCTGTCTGTTAAAGACAACGTAGTCATTTCTCATGTGAAGAAAGATTATCCTTCCTCTGAACGGAACTCTGATTTTACCACTTGTTAGTTATAAGTCCCAGGATTATCTTCTTCTTTCCTGGGGCTTGCTTAGATGACAACAGCTTGCATTAGCTTTAAATGACTCTTCCATGTCCACACAGATGGGGAAGCATCATCTCCTGGTTCCAAATTTAGCTTTTAGAAGATCTTTCCAGCTGTTCCTGCCACATATGGTCCGATGGAGAGAACAAGCATGTGATGAGGAGAAATCATGTTTGCAGATGCATTTTGCGTGGCTGGTGTACCTGCTGGAGCACACATGGACTATCAGTACACTCTGAAACTGCTTCCAGGGTGAGAGTGAACAGACATTGCTTATGTGCTGAATATGTTGTTGTTGTTGTTAGGTGCCATTGAGTTGGTGTCTGACTCATAGTGACCCAATGTACAACAGATGAAACACTATGGTCAGTGCTTCTCTGCTATTCATAGGGTTTTCAATGGCTGATGGTTTTTTGGGAGTGGGTTGCCAGGTCCTTCTCCTAAGCCTACAGTACCTGGTGTTCCCAGGCAGTCTCCCATCCAATACTAACCAGGCCCAACCCTGCTTAACTTCTGAGATCTGACGGGAATAGAAGCCACAGTGGTATGGCTGCAGGGATGTGCTGAATATAGGGGATATTTGTCCCGACCACATGAATCCTGTGACCACTTGATGGTGGAAAATACATGCTTTAAAATATCTTAAAACCTTAATTGTTGTCAAATCATAGTAAACCTAGAACTTGTTCTCTTTGAACAAAGCTAGAGGATAGCACCCAAGATTCATTCTCCACTACCATTTTCTGGGGCATGAATTATGATGAGAAAAGCTGTTAGATTAACAAGAGCATCAGATAGGTAGAATAATCTCTTATTTCTCTCTCAGCAGAGGTTTTGTTTTGAGTTTGTTGGAATCTGGTAATTACTTGGTTTTGTTCTGAAATATATCTGACATGTCTTTTCATGTTAGCTTTGTTGCATCTTATGATTTCAGCTTTCAGGTTTTTGAATGGTAGGGAAAATAAGAGGGAACTGCCTTCCGTGTCTATAAGCAAAAGAAAAGTAAGTGAGAGGAAGGTGCAGGTATAGAATTTTGAGGAGGGCCCATAGCATTGAAACTTAAAGAGCTGTAGTATCCTAAACTAGATGTTTCTATTTCTAGCAGGAATTGGGTAACTTCACCTGTCTGTACTGCAGTCCTCTCCCGAACTCTTCCTCCACAAGTGCCAAAGTAACTAGTGAAGCTCCTTCTCTTCTGTAGGGAAGTCTTGCCATCCAAGTGCTGTGTATTCATCCCAACAGCTCTCTAAGGTAAGTGCTATTATTCCATTTGATTAATATTCCCCCCAAATTCACACCTACCTGGTACCTCAGAATGTGATATTTGCAGATCACATTGGGTCTTTGCAAGTGTAATCAAGTTGAGGTCATAATGAATTAGGGTGGATCCTATTCCAATGATTTATGTCCTTCTAAGAAGATGGAAAATTGGACATAGACACAGAGAGGAGATACCATGTAAAGACAGAGACACAGGGGAAAAGGCAATGTGGAGGCAGAGGTAGAGATTGGAGTGATATATGTACAAGCCAAGGAAAGGCAAGGATTCCTGAAAGAAACTAGAAGAGGCAAAGAAGGATCCTGTCCTACTTTCAGAGCACCTTAATTTCAGACTTCTGGCTTCCTGAGCTGTGAGAAAACCTATTTTTCTTGACACAGGTGACCTGGTTATGGCAGATCCAGGAAGATAAAACACAGGTGAAGAAACTATGGTCTGAAGGTCTTGCTGGAGCTCCTCAGGTAGAGGCCATGGTGAGCTGGCTACCCAGGGTGAGGGAGCTGAATACTGAGGCACACAGGATCAATTGTGGGAAGTGACTGGACTCATAATTGATGGGCTTGGTGTCTTCCATGGGGACAGAGCCAAAGGATTCCAAAGAGAGATTAAGAATAAAAAAAGTAAAGATGATCATAAACTGCAGGGCCAAAATTTATATACCTATTTATTTTATTCTCACTTCATCCTAAAAAGGATTTAGAGTTCCTTTCATGGATGCAAACAACAAAGCAAGATGAAATAAATTAAAAATAAGAAAGATGAAACAAAGGGAAGAAAAATAGTGGTAGGAAGCTGCAGCAATAAACCTACATGAGACCTGTCCTTCCTCCTCTTCTCTACCCCCAGCTGAGAAGATAGACCCTCTGGGTATGGGTAAGAATATTCAGGATGAGATAACGCCAAGCCTGATTTTACTCTAATTTGTGTAAATTCAATGAAAATTTCAGGCTGTTGCTTCAAGTAGAAATGAGCTCTAATTATCCTTCTGATTTTCATATCATTTTCAATAAGTCAGCATTGCTACTGCAGTTGATCAACTAGAAAGCCGAGAAAGAAAGCTCACATTTTCTGTGCCCTCTGCGTCCTTTTATACATGCTTTTGCAGTGTTTTTAAATTGTCTTTGGAGTATTTGTTTGTGCAGAGAAGAAAGGAGAGTCTCTGGAATGGTTTCACATACTGTTGTCTGTGATTTATCAAACCAGGCATGCAGACTTGCTGTCAGAGCAGAGACAATGCCGTCTGAGCCAGCATGGGAGTTATTGTTTGATTTGATACTGAGCTTCTCAGTGTTCATTGGTCATCTTTGGCTTCATATGAAAAATTTATCCTGCCATGTCTAAGGGAGAAACAATGTGAATAAACACTGAAAATACCTTTGTAGGAGGCTATTCTCTAAAATAATTCAGTATTGCTCTCTGCATGGGGAGGGGGGCATCATCTGCTGAATAAAACTACCATTTGGGGACCAACTCCATGTAAACTACCTTGGGTTGAATTGTGCTGTGGAGACAGGAACCTCTAATCATATTTCAAATACTAAACATACAAGTGTGTTTTTTTCTTATTCAAAAGGAATTCTATTCACACAGCTCTATATGCTACTGGAAGAACATTAACTCTTTAGTTGGAGAATATTTCAGCAACTAAGGTGAAGGAATACATTTTGCTCCTAGATAAGTGTTTTTGCTTGTATAATTGTGCATGGAAAGCAAAGAACAATATGAATTTCTGATTTGTTTATTTGTTCTTTTAAAAGGGAACCCTATTGGGTTTTAAAATGAATTTCCTACAGGGGAATGTATGGTTTAAGGTTATTTGGTTTGTTTATTGTTGAAGTTAATTAAACAATGACCTAGGCTTTTCACAGAGTAATTACTCTTAATGAAAAATTAACTATGGTCTTCTAGTAAGGATAGCACACAAAACAAGTTGTAATGGGTGGTGCCACCTGACCCAGGATGTTTTCTTGGGCACGACACCTCCTGTAGATGGCAGTGGCGCACTTCCAGACATGATCTGGCTGGGTGCTCTGAGGCCATGGATGAGGGATGCAAAGGATAAAAGCTGCAGCGAGAGCAGACTTGCCCTCCAGCCAGCAATTTAACTAAGTTGCTGGTTCACTACTTGATTTCATAGACGCCCTCTAAATGAATCTTTTCTGAAGTCAGCAAAAGCACAAACTGTTCCTTTATACACCCCAAATTGTCCTTTTGGTGAAGTGTGTTTCTACTTTTTTTTTAATGCTTTCTATTTTTCGAATTTCAGAGTTATTTGAAGAGAGAGAGAGAGAGAGAGAGAGATCTGACTTAAACATTCCTTTTCTTGAATTGCAAAAGCAATTAGCTTTAGCTGCCTAGCACGCTTTAAGACAGAGAAGGAAAATCTCCTAAATTGAGATGATCATAAACTAGATTTACCTGTACAAGTCAACATAGCACAATCCAAAATAAAAAATCTTTCTGCAAAAAAGGCCTGGACAGATTTTCATGATTCTTAATCTCTTTTCCTTGTCCTGATTGTTTTCTTTCCTTGCTTTTTCTTAAACCCTTTATTAAAAATTGTTCCCTACTATGCTTAGAGAACTTGGATAACTGGAATTTGCAAAGCAAACTATCAATGAAAAATTTAGGTAATTTATAATGAAGTGAAGACATGATGCCAAATATTTTCCTAATTGTTTTGACCTTGGAGATAAGATCAGGGTTATAGTTCTAGTATAGAATTATGAGGATTCTGAAATACTTTGTGGGATTGTACCAGTCATTTCAGGCTGAATTTTCCTCTATCTTCTTCCCACAATTGCCCATTCTTTCATCAGTCAGAAGAAATACTTTATGCACAGTGTTAACTTCATACCTATCTTTATGACCCATTTGCCACATTAACAGAGCTATGTTCTAGTGGATTGGACTATCCACTGTAACTCTAAGAAGGGCTTTCTTCCTAAAACTTTTACCCTATACCCACGAAATGTACATAATTTCAAAAGAGGAAAGTTTAGATATGAATGATGCATAGGAATCTGTTGTTAGTATAATTTATACAGAAATTTTATAGGCAAGATCCTGCACATAATGGGCAATCAAAAACATTTTTTTGACTAAATAAAAGCTAAACTGATAGTAAAATGAAGTTAAAAGGATGAATAAACTGAGGGAAAAACAATGATTTAGTTGTCTAAAAGCTCAGGAAGATGTCAGAAAGATTTTAAAGAAATAGGAATTCAGGCATTAAGAGGCTACAGTAGGTAAAGGAGGTAGCCAGTGGTGCTGGGCTTTTGCTCTTAGGTGTAGGAATAGGGAAGAAGAGGAGCTCAAAGAATCCAAAAGATGAAGGGAAGGGCATGTCAATAAGTATCAAAGGAGATTAACAAAGAGCTGATGGCTAGTACCACACTGAATGGTAAAAGAAAGATTAGGGAATCTGGAAATTATGGCAGACAGAATGCAATTACAGAGCTGACAAATGGAGCGTAGAGTTGAGAGATTCAAGGTTGGGAACAGTGCATAATTAATCAATTAGGCATTTTAGCAGGTCTTCTATGGCAAAGCCAGTGTTTATTTTTCAAGATTTCAGATGAGGATGCATTTGGGTGGAGGAAGAGCCCATAAGAGGAAATAGTGTATTCTTTATTCCATGATAACAACACCAAAAAATGCCAGGTGTGGTGGTGTATACCTGTAACCCCAGCGACTCAGGAGATGGAAGCAGGAGGATCACAGGTTCAAGGCCAAAGGCAGCCTATGTAGCTTAGTGAGACCTGTCTCAATGTAAAAAATAAAAAAATGCACTAGGGGTACAGCTTTGTGGCAGAGTGCTTGCAAAATGTGTGCAAAGCCCTGGATACAGTCCCTAGTACTTCAAAAAGCAAAAACAAAAAAACACTCAATACTAAATCATATCTTCCCAAGATTTCAGTAGAACTAAGAAAGACTAAAACAGTAAGAAAGTCACAACTTAAAAAAAAGTCTTTGAGGAGGCTTTGTGCTTAAATTGGTGGCTTGATATAGGATGATAGGCTTTTAGGAGTACATATTTGCTCAAAAGTTAATTAAAAAATAAGTTAATTCCACTGCAGTTTTGGAAGCCTATCCATTATGCAACCTGAAAATCACATAGTACAAACATTATAGCTAATCCTCAGACATTTCATGACTATTACAATATTTACAGAGGAATAGCTAATTAGTTCTTACCTTTTAAATTTGGTAGTCCTTCTATCATTTTTACCCAAATCCTTATTGTCTGGTTCATTTTTCAGCGAATGGCTAGAGTGGGGTACATATTCCTATTTTGTGATGCCACCAACCCAACCAATTGCCTGCAAACCATGCCCACATAGTGATGGCAGGAGCCACCATTCATGTAATGGTGTATGAAGCTCTATCACATATGTTAATTCACTTTGTACCCAAAGCAGTCCCGTGTGAAGTTGGGAACTGAGTACTTTTATAGATAATTTTATAGATTATGTAACTAGTCAAAGCCAACATAGGCAATCACAGGCAGTGGATCTTGACCATGGATCTACTTAAGTCAGTGTGGTGTTTTCAAATGACATTCCTGCGGTCACCCCGCTTGGTTTTTGCAATCTCTAGAATAAATGCTACAGTGGTATATCTTGCCAGTCCAGTAAATGCATTGCAGGCATACCCATAGGTTTACATGGGTGTCCTTTCTCCTCCTATATTGTTTCTGGGCCTGTCCTGGGAGCCATGATCACCAGGAGCTTTAGACTTTCTGCTTTTCCCATGGGCCAGGACCTTAGGGTCACTTTCAGTTTCTGACTCTGAGTTTCAGAACTATATTCTCTTGCTTAGAACTTGAAGACTATTTTAAGAACTGCCATGTCATTAATTTTGTTACTTTATATATATGATGATGATCCTCATCCATCTATCCTTAAGATGATCTACAAGAATGGAAACTAAATCTAAAGATATCATCACTGTAACAGGAGGCAAGGACTGGATGTGGAAATGTCCTGATTTCTTCTCCTAGTGGCCAATTCAGTATTTCTAAGTAATAACCTTTAGGAGTTTCACAAAACCATATAAAACTTACTCAATTTAACTACTTACCAGTAAGAGGATTCCATAAATACTGAAAGGAGACCTAAGCTGATAAACTATTTCAGCTACTTTCACAGCACACTAATTTACCATTTTGCCTGGTAAAAGTCTCTATTTTAAGATATAACCATAAAATAGCTTTTAAGCAAAATTTAATGGAAACTTTTTGTCTAGAGGGTTTTGGTACCCGTAGTTACTATCTATTAGGGATCAATTTATTCTTGAATATAATAATACATGAACATTAAACTTAATTTTTCCCTAATGTGATATGTTTTATATCTGTAGATAGATCATAAAGTAAATTTAGCCATGTGGCTCCAGTTATTTTCTCATTTATTAAATAACTACTGTACTAGGTACAGGGTTCTGGATTACGCTCTGGAGATAAGACAAACAACAATCTATTCCTTCTGGAAGTTCATAGTCTAATTCAGAGAAGGTAGATTATTTTGGAATAAACAGATATATGGTCTTACTGATATATGAATTAGAACAGACATTGATGAGATACTTCATAATAACCTTCATATTGGGGGACAAATGTCCATGGATCTGTCTGCATGTCTTGTTAGTAGAGGTGCTGGCAGCCTTTTGATCTGAATTGTCTTTCCAAGGATTTTTTTTTTTTTATAGAGAATGACATTGGAAGAAAGGGATAATACTTCTTTATGGAGCAGAGATCATATTTGTTTACCATCCATTATAATAACCATAGTGTGTCCTTCCTGGCCAAAAGTAAGGTAGGTTTGCTGGTAGTGTAGTATAAAAGAATCAGGATTCCGCAGCTCAGGATTCCTCAGCTGTGTGAGATGCAACCCACTATATACTCAGCATCTACCTTAGCAGTTCCACATCACATTTGTGCAATGATGAGATGGGAGGAAAAGGACAAGTAGCATGAATACAAAGCACATGCTGCTTGCTGTACTGTGAGTTACAGAGTTGTATGTCTCCAACTCAGTAGTCTTTTGTCTCCTGCTAGGGTCTATGAAACTATGGAGAACTAACTGGTTACCTTACAAGTAGGGAAAATCTCAGACCTTTCATAGTTCTTGACATTTCAGTCCTTGAATTTGGAATGCATGCGAATACTGTAATGTTTCAAAAGGAACCTGCTGGAGAACTATGTATTGCATTTATCTGTCATTTCTGTGAGTGATAGTGTCTTGCTTTGGGCCCATATGAAGTGAAAGTCTGAGTGACTGAAAATATCTAAATGGCCTCTGTGCCCTTGTTCAGAATAACTGGGTTGATGAAGCAAATATTTGGGGAGGGAATTGAATCATGTTATGGCGAAATAAGTAGAATATTCTCATTTGTTAAAGTTCCCATTCATTTGTAATTTAGTCTATAGTACCATGAGAAGTAATCTACCTTTGTTCTATTCAGAGGTGGATGATAACAAATTAAATAAATTAAATATGTGTTTATTAAAACAAAAATATAAGCAAAATAAAAAATATTACTTTCACTATATTTGTTGTTGTTAGGTGCTGTTGAGTTGGTGTCTGACTCATAGTGACCCTACATATAATAAAATTGTCAGTACTTCTCTGCCATTCACCGGGTTTTCAATGGCTCATTGTTTTTTGGGAGTGGGTTGCTGGGTCCTTCTCCCAAGCCCATGGCATCTGGTATACCCAGGTGATCTCCTATCCAAGTACCCACCAGGCCTGACCCTGCTTAGCTTCCTAGATCTGACTGGATCAGACACCACAGTAGTATGGCTGCAGGCAAGGTGTAGCCCAGGCTGGCCTTGAACTCCTGATCCTCCTGCCCCATCCTCTTCAGCAAGTTGATTACTGGTGTGCACCACTATGGCAAGCTTCACCATATTATTAATGCATAACTAAGGAAAGTTAACATTAAAAAAACAACAACAACAGTAATACAATCAGATTCCAGTAATCAAGTTTAGTCACTGAGCTTTTGCTCTTAATTTGCAACTCATTGTGAATATTGGTCTTTTTATTTATTTATTTATTTAAGCCAACATAAGAATATGTGCAAAGTTTCAGATATCCTGGTGTAGAACATTGGGGAGGATATAGAGAATCTTACATTTTGATAAAAATTGCAGTGTCTTTAGGTTGTTGCTGTTGTTAGATGCCGTCAAGTTGTGTCCAACTTGTAGTTACACTCATTGGGTTTTTAATGGCTGACTGTTTTGAGATTGCCTCAGGAGTAGATTGGCATGTCCTTCTCCCATTTTTGGGGTGCTGGGAATTGAACCCAAGACCTCAGAGACTGTAGAGCTGTGCTCTACCAACTGAGCTAAATCTGAGCCCTTCTCTATAGGTATTTTAGGTAAAAATGGTGTCTCAAAGCAGTACTTAGATAAAGTAGGCTGACCTGGACAGACAGATAATACTAGTCATAACATTTATTTGATGTAACAATCAAAGCAATATAATCCATGAGACTTAGTAAACTAAATGACTCCAGATGAACAAGAAGGAGAGATAAGGAAGTAATGGTGAAAGCAGAGGCACCAACATTGATTGCTAATTGTTGCAACTAAAAACCCCAATGGAAAGAAAGAGATGGCCAGGATCCCAATCCTATATTTCTACTCACACTGCAGATACTGTGTTTTCTGAAGAAACTCTATACAGTTGGTTTAGCTGGAGACTTTGACCTACCACTTCTCTAGTTTCCTATAATGGTGATCATGTTTCGAAATGCAGTGAAGTGGAATAGATGAAATGAGAGCCTCAAGGGCTCTTTTTGTGCATCTAGTCAAAGACCCTCAACTAGGAGCAGGCAAAGGACACTCTTGGCTCCTTTCCCCATGTCTAAACCTTCATCTTGACTAGAGTTTTCATATATTTTGGGTGGTTTGAAAGATGAATCCGAGGGAAGGAGAGTTCTCATTACAGCCTATAGCAAAGCAGACTTAAGTCACTTATTCTAAGCTTCCTTTCATCTGTTCTCCCTTGAACTGTAGGGATTTGGGAATTGAAAAGGATGATGTTTTTCTTTCTGGACAATCTGTACAATTGGCTCTTATCCCACCACCTCCAAAGGGAAGAGGTAACATAAAGAAAAGCAGCAGAAAACAAACCAAAAGGAAGGAATAGGAAAGTCAAGATAGAGAAGGAGAGAGAGAGAGAGAGAGAGAGAGAGAGAGAGAGAGAGGTATCAGT